>JABVXV010000023.1:117084-217150 GCA_013365325.1 Dipetalonema caudispina | reverse complement strand
TTTCATCGTAACCAGTCATTTTAGTAATTTCAGGTCTCTTTCGTTTTTGTTTTTGTCAGTAATATTATTACTTCATCAAAATCCTGCAAGAAATTTGCTCATTTCAACGAGTCTTATTTAAGATTTAATTAATTATGGCAATTACAAAACAAATGAAAATTTACATGAAATAAGAAAATGAATTCAAAAATGAAGTGCAACTTGAAATGATATAAAAGTAGTGAGTGAATGATTGATAGAAGTCGATGTTGTGAATATGAAAATATAAATGTGTCCCGAATTCATTTGACCTCAGAATCTGTGAGAAATTCTGGCGCCAGTGAAATATCCGGACCGTGAATTACCAGAAATATGGGAAATGCAATTTTGGAATTTGATGATAGAGAGGAGGAAGAAACGGTTGAAGTTACCGGGAAGGGATCATTCTCATTAAGGTATCGTTAATGAACGGAAATTCCTCCAAACTCTTAATTTATAATTTTTTTCTATCGTTAGAAATAGTACTTTTCAAGAGATAGTATTTTTAATTAGAATTAATTAGTATCTTTATACTTCCTGCGCATTACTCTTATAATTTTTCAATTTCGATTTAATGTTAAATTGATGTAATGCATTTCAATGAGATCTGTGTAATCCCATCGATTTATTTGTCCACTATTTAATACTTAACCTTTATTAAGCCAAATAATTATTGATGTATTCAAAGTTTAGGTTAGCATTATTTAATGTAATTTCCAATTTGTTATGCTTTTCCTTTTCAATTTCAACTCCAAAATCTTTTTTATCTTTTTTTTTTTTTTTTCAGAAAATAATATGAAGAACTTACTGTTAAGGAGCAGTAACTATGGAGGAATCAGAAATTGATTTGAAGGTTGTAATTCTGCCATATGAAGACTGCAGAAAAGTTGGATCATTCAACAAACTATCGGAAATATTTACAATATCTAATTCAATTTTCCAGGACATTCAGTTTCTTCATTTAATTTTTTCATTTTTATCTAACTTCCGTCCCTTCTAAACATACGTTTATTGCATAGCTTTTGATATTTGCTTTCCAGAACTAATTTTAGACTTATTTTAGATGCAATAAATGAAACCGTTATTGGCAATAAATATGTAAATTTTATAATTCATTCGTATCTGTCGGTATGGAAAAGAGTTCTTTATTTACCATCACCACCACCAATACTGCTACTACTACTACTACTACTACTACTACTACTACTACTATTAGTACGGGATATAAATCACCTGCTTATGCTCCTATTAAAAAAGAATATATCAATGATAAGCGTGATAGCCCAAGGACTAGCTGCAGTTGGTTTCTTATTGTTTTTTTATTTTTACTAAATTTCTTCAATTTAATTTTGACTTCTGCCTATTTTTTTTTTTTTTTTTTTTTTGCTAATTTTTTTATCCTAATAGTTCTTGTCTAACTTACGAAAACTCTTTTGCTTTGAAAATCTGCCTTTCTTTTCAGAAAAATGTGACGGAGAGGTTGTGGAAAGACCGAAGCACAAATATCGTGGCATTAATCGGGGACGCGGAAAGGAAATGGCGAAGGTATGTTTCGTTTGGATTTTACAGTGGTTTGGTGGCGGTTCCATGAATTTCTAAAGAAAGAACATTTTTGTTTGTGGAACCTAATTAAAGCCTTTTGATACTACTGTGTATGAATTTTGGGCATATGCAATCCTAAAACAATTGTAAACTCATACAAACTCAGAGAAAATATTTTTTTCACAGGGTTCCATTAACACTGTTAACATTCATTGATGACAGATGACACAGTTTTGAGGTGCTTGGCCTTATTCTTATATTTACGTCTATGGGTAAGGCTAATTATATCTAAAAGAAATGATTCCCGCTGAGTTAGAAAGTAAGCCTGTTAAATTTAATTTGGCAACTTCAAGCAGTGCTAGCTCAATTATTTGTGACGGATTCGTATTGGTGGTTTTTGAATCTCTCTGTTATATGTAAGCCAGCCCCTTTGTATGTTATCTTTGGAGACCTCTCAAATTTGTAACGAATTTTTGCTTCAACGCTACATAATTTAACTTAAAAAACCTTAATTGTCTCGTCGAATGATATGTTATTAATTCAATATGTTAACAATGTAATTTAAGAAAATCTTATTATTTCTTCGTCTCCTTGGAAATCCTCTTATTTTGAAGAGAAACATATTCAGTGTTAAATGTGCTTTTTCGTACTTTCAAATTCTTGACACAAGTAATCTTTCATTGTTGTATGAGGACTAACGCATATTGTTTCTTATCCCGGTCATTCATGGTTTTCTCATTTTAGAATGCTTTCTTCATTCACTTAAAAAAAGGATGAGGATTATTATATAGATTCTTTTCTAATTCAAAGCTAAACTACTGTTTCCTTCGGATCGGATCTCATTGGCCATTTTTACAATTTATCTGATTATCAGTTTATTTGTCATTCGACGATGTTTCCAGAAAAATGTGTGCTGTCCCGTGAGAGATGTTTGTGAAGTCAGATCAGAAGCTATAATTTGGGCCGTTGAACAGTTACCTTGTCTATGGAATTTAGCATGTGAAGATTATCGGGATAGGTCAAAGCGGCGACAGGGATGGTCTACTGTTAGCCGTATGCTTATTCATGATTTTGAAAATAAGGGTCTGACGGAGCGTCAAAGCATCGGTTAGTTTCAAAGTTTTTATTTTGTTCACTTCCTCAAAATATTTAGCTTTGTTTATAGTTTCTGGAGATATTTAAAAACTCGAAAATTTTATTGGAATTTCTGAGGTCACTTTTATTTCAGAAAAAGAAATACAAAGCAAATGGAAAAACATACGCGACTGTTATGTGAGAGATGTAAGAAGGAAAAATGGTGAAACGGTAAAGTCGAGAGGTAAACGAACGCGCGAATATATCCATGCCGGATTGCTAGCATTCCTGGGTAGTTCATATGTTGCACAACCAGGTTCTGTCCGTTCTTCAAAAACTGGTCACGAAAATACTTATGATTTCATTCTCGATACTATTGTGAAGCCATTTTTGGATCACAATGCAGAGGTTAACTGTGACTGGATAAAGCAAGAAACATTGGAAGAAAAGTTAGGAATAATTCTGGAAGAACGATCTCTGGAAGACGATGAGGATAGCGCTTTTTTCTCTACCTTACTTCCAACTATACGAAATCTGGATCCTGAACAAAAGGTTGAATTTCGCTTGGAAGTCCTTCAAGCTTTGCGACAAATTGCCACAAAACAGCCACCGCCGCCATTAATTTTACAGTCAGAAAATCTAAACATTGGTTTTGATGCTAATTTTTCAAGAACTATCTCGGGCAACGGCAGCATCCTTTCGAAAGCTGAGAGCAGTGTTATTTGTTCCGGCATCTCTGACTCAGACCCCCTTGCTCTGCAGTTTCAAGCTGCTGAAGATTTCATCATATCGTTGCGGGATATGCAACGGGAATGTTCAACGTCATCGAGATCCTCATTATCGTCTCTTCCCCAACTCAGCAGTGGTACTCAATAGTTGAACTTTCGTGGGAAGGACACAGAACTTCATATGTTTATGACGTCCTATGTTTTTCTTTATTTTTCTCCTACGATTAATTTTTAATTTTTTATTTCTTGTACCATATGTTTCCAAGTCTTAAAGAAACCGGTATCAAATTGAACTTACGAGGAGCAAAAAGCAAATAAACGCTTGTGTAGTTTTTATAAGAATATTTTTCAAACATTTTGCTGTCATTTCTGGTACTATTGGAGCAGATATTTCAAAGATTAGAATATCTGGAGCTCGGTTGTTTGGTAGTGCAGTAGAACTCTCCAACTATGTTTAGGTAGGATGTTTAAATAGCTAAAGCATTATGTCCTGTTGGTCTTTCTGCATCTTTCATCTCAACATTTGCTGCTTCTGTTCAATCCCAGTTTTCCATTTATTTTCTAGCTTGGTTTAACATTCAGTTTAGTTAGTGTTACTGATATTGAAGTCATACTTGTCTGTGCTTTGTTATGGGCTGGTTTTTAACTCTTTTTTACGCCTTCCTCTGTAAAATTATATTGTATGGAAATCTGCCAATCTAAATCCGCATTTTCCGTCAAGAACTGAATTTCAGCTTCGGTGCTTAGATATCTTATTAACTTTTAAACCTTGGATTCTATCTCTTTCATGTTGGACAAACCAAAGGCAAAAAATGCATTTTTAGCTTGTCAAATTATTGATTTATCGAATATCATTAGGAAGAAGACGAAGCTGAAATTAGATGAAACAGATTCTTTGATGAAGTCATATAAAAGTGTGTTCATTCAGATACTTAAATTGTATCAAATTCTTCATTTAATACTTCAACGTGAATCTGTTTGAGATTGCATGTTTTTCTGAAATCAGGCAAGATCTCCTTTTCGGTTTGTATAACTAGCTTAGGTTATTCAAAAGATCGCTCACAGATATCTCGGTGTTTATGTTTTCCGATATTCTCAGCTTTTTTGAATGTGTTTTTTGCATTCTTCTTCCTCATAATTGTGTCAAGTTGGTTGTATTCGTAGGGAAATAAATGCTTGATTAATATGGACTTAATTTTTTGAATTTTGGCATTTATTCCAGAAGGAAGATATCTTTCGAGAGATTAGTGGCTTAGAGAACTTATAACAGAATTTAGCAAATGGATCTGAAATATGCCAAACAAGCTCCGGCACTTTTAAAACGTCATTATAGTCGATGTGTAGACATTTTTTACTTGTTTTACGGACTGTTTATATATGGGACAATGTCGTTCAATACATTGTTAAAGTGGACATTAATGAAATATCCACTAATTCTAGGCACATGCGAATACTCGTCAACAGTTTCCGAGGTTGTGTGGATCGGCTATTTCGGGCAAACCATGCAAATATGCCGAGAAATGTACATCGCTGCATTCTGTTGAAGAATACTTAGTGGTAAAGCCGCCAGATATAGGCCCAATTTGTTATAATTTCGACCAGCGTGGTGTATGCCCATTTTCTTTTGCATGCAGGTTTATTTTATTGCTCTTTATGTATTACCAGTACATGTCAGAATTGTTTGGTTCATTGTTGTTTGTTTTTACCTTGTTTTGTTGTGGATAGATAACCTTATTGCCTTTGGTAGTCCTACCAGTAGACGGGTATAGCTTGGGACGTAAATTATTAATGTACATATTTGTATTTTATACATAAATATCTTGTATTGAAGCTAGATATGTATTGAAAATGCAAACATCAAGATATATTAAAACTTGAGCTATGCTTTGACCCTTCAACCATTTCACTTTTGGTAAAACTTGAAGGTTTTTGTTGGAAGGTAGTGCATAGCTAGCTAGTGTGTGTTTTTTGATTTGTGAAATTTAGGTTTGCGAATGCACACACATCTTCCGATGCAAAGCAGATCACTAAATCTCCAAGCATTTCATACAAACGGACTTTAAATGCCAATTCTCTTCCACTTCAGATTGCAGTAAGGAAACGGAAATATAATTTTGGTAAAAGTGATCAGGTAGAGTGAGATTTTCACTCTCTCATTGTTTCATTATCTCATTTTTAGACTATCTGCTTGACAAGCTTAGAGCTTATTGGAGGGTACTATCTGGATCCTAGATAGATTTTGGAACAAAATTCGTATACTTTAGTTCTTGTACTCCCTGCAGGCAGTTGCGGAATTGTTGCAAGTAACAGGTTGCATGGAACGTGAAAAATTGAAAATTGATATGCGAGAATTATCGGGGAAATTATATTTGGCGCCATTAACAACGTTAGGCAATTTACCATTTCGACGACTTTGTGTGGATTTCGGTGCTGAAATAACATGTGGTGAAATGGGTATGTTGGAAACTCAAAACTTTTATGAAGCCTAATCAGATACAAAATTCAAACAGTCAGGAAAATAACTGAATGAAAATCAGTGAAGTAGTTTTCAGGAGTTTGTACGGGCTATCTGAATGGTACATCCTCGGAATGGTCGTTACTTAAACGTCACCCAAACGAGAAGTATTTCGGTATCCAGTTAGCAGGTGGTTATCCTGACTCGATGTCTCGTGCTGCACAGATTATTGCCGAGAATGAGCAAGTAGGCATGCATTTTTTCACTTGTTTAGATATTTATAATTTTCAAAGTGTCTGCTTGTCTGCCAAAGTGTTTTATGAATTTTAAGTTTTTGTTTCTTAAATGTACCCTACGAAACTTTTCAGATAGACTTTATTGATATCAACTGTGGATGTCCGATCGATTTGATTAATGAAAAAGGTGGAGGATGTACCTTGGCTTTGAGATCTAATAAACTTGTTGAGGTTATGAGAACAATGTCAAAAGTAATTGGAAATGTTCCATTAACTCTGAAATTACGGACGGGAGCTAAAGTAAGCATCAATGTTTCTATGACAATATCGCTAAATTCTGTTCTGTCCGGAAAAATCTTCATTCTTCTTTATTTAAACAGAAAGAACAGCTGTGATACCATAGGGTTCAAACAGCATCCATAGATGTTTCACTGGTAGATGCTGATCTTTCTCATTTTTATTTGTCTATGAAGAAATAAATGTTGATCTTTTCATTCATCCCGCTGCTTACTTATCATTTGCAGTGTGAAGATATCATTTAGAAACCGTCCTGCTCATCGCTGTTTTTTTGCTTCACATAAAATCTCCTAGTTTTTATTTATTATCACTTTGTGTAAAACTTCTTTTGTTAATGGCTAGAATATCAGTGCGGTATTGGGGTTTTATGTTACAAAGAATCTGATTCTTGATAAATGATGAAGATTTTTATATGTGCTAGATTCGAATTTAATTTATTACAAGATGATATCAGCAGTAAAAGATTTTTAACAGCATTGTTCCATGTCAGTCCCCTTATTATCATTATCTTTATGAACGATTTACGGCTTTGCAAGACAAAGTTATGTGTTTCATCACTATATTTTTTTCAGGAAGGCGTTTACACTGCTCATCAAACAATCGCAAAGGTAGTCGAATGTTGCCCTCCGCAGTTAATCACTTTGCATCCGCGCTCCAAGTATTTATTTCAAATAAATTTCTCATTTCTTAAAAGAAAAATTAATTTGGAGACAAGTATTATTTAAATGTCGAGTTTTTGCATATATCATACAATTTTCGGTGACTTTTTTGTTCTGCCTATTCTTTTTTTCCGTGTCGATAATGAAGTTTTACTGTGATTGGTAATGGTTCAGGGCACAACGATATACAAAGTTGGCAGACTGGTCTTATACACGCCAATGTAGTGAGGCGTGTCAAAATATCCCATTTTGGGCCTGTGGTGATGTGCTTTCTTATACTGATTATTATGAGGTTAGTTTCTTCGATTATTTAAAATTACTGTTCGATAACTTTGTAATTTTAGCAGTGGAAGGTAGTCTAGTTATTTATGTTTTAAAACTGATTGATTGATCCGTTCTTTTCTTTATTCGTAATTTTGTATAACTGCAGTTAAGTACTATTAAAAGGCATGCTATTTCGTCACAACTAATTTTATGATTATTACCTAGATGCACTAAATAACACTTGAAACTGTCTTGTAAGACTCAATGGATGATCATTGTAATTTTATTTTCCTTGATTTGCATGAGAAAAAATTTTAAAAACCTTCCCAATGCTGTCTTCTGAATAAATTTTGACGAGATGCACATTTTTTAGTCTTACTCTTAATTTAATTATTATATTATAAGTCACTTATTGAACTTTATATATGGAGTAGAAAAATTTTGGAATGAAGGTAGGAACGAGAAAAAAAATGGAGTTGGAAAAAAAAGTTTCTTTTTGAACTTTGGAATCACTGCCTACAACTGTAATTTGAACAGACTTTTTAAATTTAAAATGTTTGCTAGTTTTCGAAGAGTTTTGTAATTTATTCAGTTTAGAAGTTAGAAAAATATCCGGTTAATGGCGTTATGATAGGTCGCGGTGCGCTTATGAAACCATGGATTTTCACAGAAATTAAAGAACGCAGGCATTGGGATATTACCGCTACTCAGCGACTGGAATATGTACAGAAGTAGGTTCTGAGTAATTGTAAAATAGCATTATAAAGCAAGAATAAGGCTCTAATCAGCGACGTCTTCAGAATCATGATTGATGTTCAGTTTTCTGTCACAGTCGTAGTCTCGAAAGATTCAGCGTTGCATTTTTTAAAGGTTTTTGGATGTATTTGTTTTACCTGAAATTGATTCGATATACTCATCTGATCGAGTGTACACGCTTGCAAATTATCATTTTTAACTTCATCTCGATTTTATCTGTGCTGGTACGATTTCCAGTTTTAGATTTATTAATTATGGTTTGGAGCATTGGGGCAGCGATGATGAAGGAGTAGAGAAAACCCGTCGTTTTCTTTTGGAATGGCTTTCTTTTGCATATCGTTACATTCCTGTTGGTTTGTTAGAGGTTTGTCGCATTTTATCATTTTCTTGCTTCAGTACTTAATTGTTCAACCCTTCAATTGAAGTTGAATTGAGCATCTATTGGTACATTTGATAATCTCATATTAGGTTTTATCTTTTACAAAATGGAATTTATTATTATGAACGTTAGAATGAATACTTTCATGTTTAATTTCTGTCACTGATTGATTTATGCAGCTAGCGCATGACAAGGAAAGCAATTTTTAAATATGGATTTATTCAGAAAACCCTACAACAGTATGCCTTTATTATATGAATTATTGTAGTGTAGGTTGTTCCACAGCGTATGAACGAGAGACCACCATTTTATCATGGCCGTTCCGATCTGGAAACTTTGTTGGCAAGCGATCAGTCCAGAGATTGGATTAAAATTTCGGAAATGTTCTTAGGAAAAGTACCAGGAAACTTCGTGTTCATACCGAAACATAATGCTAGTGCCTATTTGAAGGTTGATGCTTCTAAAAGGATGCCGACTGTAATGCAATGAGTACAGCATACTTAATTTAGTGTTCAGGAAAAATCCAGGTATTTTGCGACTACCGAGTAGGATTCCTATCTCTCTCTCGTTCATGGTTAAGGTGAAAGTGTGGCCACGTTAAACATGAACGAGAGGACGAAAGAAGTTCATCTTTTCAAAATTGAGAAATTCTCATCTCAAATTAACTCATATTTTCGAAAGCCTCATCAGTGTGCTATTTTTATTTCGTAATTTCTGTTGAAAGAATAAAATTTATTATCTTCCGTTTCTCAACCGCAACTTCGTTACCTATATGAGACTATCCATATGTAATTAGATAAGAAGCTTTAAGTAAAGAGCTGAACATTGTGAGTGATGAATAATGGAAAATAGTGACATTTAGTGGCAGAAAACTATTCAAAGTTTTGAATTTCAAAAAAATTTGTTTTTGTTCTCTGAAATAGATGTTGTCTCACAGAGTTTGTTTAAAAGATATATGAAGGAAGCACCAAGTACTAACAACTTTTTTCTGAATTGCAATAACTGCTAGCCAAAGGTTTCAAATGTACTTATGCTTGGTTGATTATGTTCTGCAATCTCCGCTATTCAACCTTATCATTATCAGGCTTCAAAATTATTGCGCTTGTTGAGAAAAATAACAAAGAATTATTGCATCAATATAGTTTCCAAAAAAGTACTTTGCAGAAATCAGAAGGGCAGAAAATCGCCGTTATTATAAAATCATTGGTTAATTATATTGCAATCAAATCATATAAACAATTAATGAATCTTGCAGTAATAATAGGTTGTGTCTCTTACTATTATAATCGAGGAGAAAACTATCTATGAAAAATGTTGAAAAGAGTTGTATTTCAATGCTGGGAATCTTTCAATAAATACACTCATTTGGTACAAACAAATTAATTAAAAATTTTTTATCGTGAGAAAAACCTTTGTAATGTCTTCTTCATTGCGTAGAAAAGTAATCCCGAAATTTGCGAATAAATTTAACTTCTGTCGATAATTAAGTCAATGAAACATTCAGCACACTTGAGTCGACAATCTATTGATGAACGTTATTGATACAGACTAAGTGTTAAATATTTTATGTTGCAATATCTTGCAGTAAAGGCTCCAAGTACTGATAAGTTTGTTTTATTTTTGGTTTTTATTTGAGTAATGAGTGGATTAAGAAAAGAATTATCAAATGGAAAAGTGTCGTATAAGTTCCTTTCTACTTCGACGCTGCAATCGAGTACTAATGTATTGGAAAATCTGAAATACGGGAATATATTTACTAAATTAATATGGTATTTATGTATATATTGCAACTAATATTAAATCACAATTATCGATACATAGTACTACTCTTCATTATAGCTCATTTTTATGTTTAGCTATTTGCAATTATAATACAGTTGGGTAATTGTTCAAGGATATTTCCGGAAATGTTATATGCTTACACGGTATCTAATATAATTAATTATAGTATACATATGTAACATTTAGAATAACGAATAGCTTTCATTGAGAAATCAGCATTTTAGGAATGGAAATTTAATTTCATCGTTCAATGTTTTTGAAAATAACGTTAATTTAAAATATTTTATACAAAAAATTGAAGCTATGACGAAGTTAGGGTAGGTTTTGAGAATTCAATTATTTTTTATAAAAATTTAATGCAAAACGAAGGTAAGAAGAATTTCAATCATTGAAAGGAAATAAAAATTTTCTTTTTTAAATATCTATTTGTCAAAAGTATATGCGTGATATGAATGATTTGAATTAAAAAGGTACTCAAGAAAGTACAAAACACTTCAATGCTTCATCAAAAATATATTTTAAATTTATGCTTTCAAATGGGTACTTTTCTCAGCAACAAAATAATTGCTTGCATGAATTCTTTGCATTCGTCTAATATCATTTATTGCTTTACACATTTCTTACCTTTACCTATTTCATTCTATCAATCTATTATCTTATTTTTGGATGATCCTCGAAATAAATAGCCCTACTTTCCCATTATAATTACAACAACTGTTGTTAAAATTTGCTAATTAGTCTAGTAGATCTAGAAAATAAACATTTTTCTACCTTTGGTTTATTAATGCATAAAATGAAATAATTTATTTAAACCAACACCTATTCATAATAAAGTTGATAAAAAATTCCTTCGAATTACCCTATATTTGAGCTCAATCTCAAATTTCGTTTAAATTTTAAGTTTTATGAAAATAAATTTCGGCAACCCGTCAATCAATTGCTATTGTAAATTAGATTTTATCCATAAAATGAACGGAAACAGACGGATATGCAAAAAATATGATCATTTAAATATAATGTGCCAGGCGGTTCGGTTATTATAATAATTATCGGAATCAATCAAATTTGCATAATTGATTGGAGAAAGACAAATACATATAATACTTGGCTTGATCAGTAAATTGGCATATTTTTCCAGCGGATTTTCTCGAACTTGTTAATTCTTACTTTCAATCAAATTTGCATAATTGATTGGAGAAAGACATATTAGGATTACTTTCGAAATATAAAGCAGCATGCGATAGCTGTTGCAAATGATAATTACATCACTGTGTATACTTGGATTTTATCCTAAATTTCAACTATCGGTGAGAAATCACCTGCTGCTTGAGTTGTTTATGTTTTGAGTAAACGATATTATTCGACTTTACCAATCTTTCAAGTATCATACATGTATATATCTTTCTCTAATCAATCAGGCAAATTTGATTACTTCCGATAATTATTATCATCTACCAGACTATTTGAGCCTCATATATTACGATATAAAGCCTGGAAATATTTCCGTGAAACATTCTTAAACTTCGTCCATCTCATTTTCTTTTTCCGCAAGTAAATTAGAGCAAAAATTACGGAAAAAATGATAAAACAAGTGAAAGTACATCATAAATTGGAACTTTGGAATCAAAAAGATAAGTTTCAGTTTTTGATTTCTATCACAAAAAGTTTCTGAAACATCAGAAATTTCTTTCCCTTTATGCTTAAATTGACAATGAGATGAAATATATGTATTTCGTCAAAAAGAACTTTTGAATTATTGAAATAAAATTGTAAAATTCAGTGAATTGAAAATTCTGCGCACTGAAAATCTTTTCCGCTCATTTTTGTTTGATAATTCTCATTCTTGTTCATAAAACTTTCATTAAAACTTTAAAGTAGCCTCCAAGAATTAATTCATTTAATTTGTCCGAAACTTTTATGATCCAGCGGTAAAATAAAAGATAGGATGAGGAACCTGAAATTTTCTCGATAATGCTCCAAATTTTTACGATAATTTTTCTACTTTCTTCCTCTTCTCACTGATCTATAACGTTTACTCATTTCATTTCATTTCATGAGAAAATATCCTCTATCTATCTGCAAAGATTCCACCTGATAATGTTGTACCGTGCATTAATTTCATCTGTCCACTTTTTAAACTCCAATATTTTATAATAGATGGAAAAATAATATTGTCGTAATTTGCAAGATTTTAAAATTTTCAAATCCTACGACAATTTACAACCTTTGAAGTATTGTTCTTTTTTCCTTTTTTTGTTTGAAAAAATTTTGAAGTTTAGCAAATTACGGCGGCATTATTTTTCTTTCTTTCTGTCATAAAAAAAGATTGAAGTGGAAAGAATGAACAGTAAACAATGAGAATTGGCATAGATAAATATGATTACTTCATGATCGATCCTACTTCTTTTTACTGCAAATGATTATGCCCAATGAATTCGTTAGGAATTAATTCAGTCTAATTTCACACTTCTCTTATATCACTATTAATATCAATTATAGTATATGCCTAGTAAGCAATAATCATACTGCTTCATTAACGATTGTATTCATGGTTAGTCCAGTCATTTTGACTTACTCATTAGTCGAAGAAGAACTTTCACATAATTATTTGCATCTCTTACATATTTCTATCATAGAGTAACAATGAATTGTAAAGAAAGCAAAAATTTTCCACACCTAAATCAATCTATTGAAGATTGACAATTTGATGAAATTTCGCAAACAAATTGTTAAGGATTACGGTAAGACATGATATGATTTTTCGTCTAATTAGCATATCTTTCTCAGAAAAAAAAAAAAAAAAATTAAAGGTTATGAAAATAATGAAGGAAAATGGCGCAATTTAGAATGATTCATTCAATCTTTTTTTTTTTTCTAGAAGATGTTATTGATAAAATCAATCAATATCACTTTAAGCCTTCTTCTTCATCTTCATTCTGGCTATAAATCATTGATTAGAAGAGAAAAAAAAAACGTAGAAAAACGTGGAAAATAATCGTAATACAAGAAGTTTAACTTATCTTTGTCTATTTGGAATTAACTTCTTATAACTTAATACTGCTTAGGTTTGTCTGATAACTAATAAAATAATTAGTGTTAGCCGTTGATATGCATTGGATTCACATATAAATCACACCAATACTCTTGGGGAATGAAACGAAAGATAGATATTTCAAGCAGATAGCTTGTTGAGGCTGTTTCCTCATATGCTAGTCTTCAAATAATTGGCCCATTCTAATATCATCAAATCTGAATTTTATTTAATTTCCGATTGCTCCAACAATTTTCCACAATGCACAACAATGTTCGCAATACTGTTCATAACTAATTTTGATTTAAAAAAATGATCTTTCCATCGCTATCATCAATTTTCTTCCATTCTTCAAATTAACCAAGAAGTAATTTTAAATTTTCAGACTATTAAATACCATCTTCTCTTCAGTATTTCAAAAAGTTTCCAATTTCTAATTAACACTTTTTGAAATTTGCAAAATTACAGTTATAACAACTACATGATACTTGTCTTCGTAATCGGAATAAATTAAAATAGTTGTTTCTGAGAAGACATTTATTTTAGTATTTCTGAATATTTCAAAAATAAACTAGAACTATTTTAGAAATGAGTAATTACATAAATTTTAACAGAAATTATATTCGTAAATCGTAAATTTTCTTGCATTTCATCCGAACTATTATCAATGCTTCATCTTCAGGTGTTAAATTTTATTTGTGAGAAACCAAAAAGGATTTTCACCATATTCTATTATCAAGAAATTGCAATAATCGATTCTGATTTGTGGTTCGCATGTGCAACGTACAGACAACATTTGAATATGAATTGGTTGAATTATCATTTGAGTGACTAATTTCGCATCAAACCATTATTCGAATTGTTTGTAATCTCCCTCTTTTTTTAAAGGATTACATTAACCTTTGTCATATTGCAATAGGTTACGGATATATGTAGTAAAGGTCAAGTATATCCTCTTCAGCGGATCTATTTTAATCATCTCGTCTGAATAATCCGATTTGATACTGCTCCTCGTGTAACTACTTCTACTCATTTACTATACCGAAGGTTAAAGTGGACACGATAAAAATGGACATTCGATAAGTAATGCTAAGCAGGATAATTCTTATTCCCTTTTGAATCCAATGGAAGCAAGAGAATCGAAGTTTCTATGAGAAAATCATTCCTTCAGCCAATGAAATAGTCTTTCTTGCAAGTTGATATGAAGATCATAGTTAACTAATTAATTTCTTAAGCTGGAATTAATTAACAAGTTATGGTTAAATTATAATGAAAACATCATATCAAGCATTCCGTTGTTATTAATAAACTTTGATTTAATTTGAACAGCAATGGAAATTGAATTGAAATTGAAATTCTTTAGCGAGGAAATATTGTAATTCAGAAAAAATTCCGAAACCAATTCTTACTTTTTTTATGGTTATAAATTGAAAGACATTTAAATTTTCAATTAAATGACTGAATTATTTTTATCTAAAAAGCAATTGTCATAGTTACAGTAATATTCATAGGAAAAAAATAGTAACATTTAGAATATCAAAATATGAGCTATGAGTAGGAAAATCTTTATGGAACACTAAATAAATTTTTATACAAAGACCCAAGACAATCTCACGGATTATCGCAATATTCCGAATTTTTGTATTTTAAATTTTAAAAGAATCTTAGAGTTATTTTAACGGACATTTTTTAAGCTGGCCAAAAAAAACCGCCCAAAAGTAGGATTCATTTAATTGTTTCTTTAATATTATTCGCCATCATCAACATTAGTCATCAGTAATGGTCAATTAGTGTGATCCGTTAGTAGTCAGATAATCACTTTTTGAGAGAATAATAATCAAAAGTAGACTTCATGCAAGAAGTATCATCTTTCATCGCAATTCTATTAATGTATCCGAAAAGTCCCTTTTCTCAGGACGAATAGTAAAGAGCTGGGATACGACGAATTAAACCCAAATGACGAATTTCCGATAGTGCCATCATTTGCATTGCATTCAGTTTCTTGTAATTGGCATCTTTTAAAACGAACAAAATTATATTTCAGATTTATTTACGGAGTGAAGAATATCTTGATGAGGTAACGAAAAGAGTTATCAAAATTGAGGTCACGGTAGTGTATATCCGCCTCATTACTTCATCACATGCTCAATCAAATTTTCAAATCTGTCCGTTATTTTCAATAAATTTTGCATTATCAAACCGATTACACTGTTGTATTCGGAAGTTAGCAAATGTTTTATGAACAGAAAATGTCTAAGCAAACCGGAGAAGTATTCAATATTTGAAATCAAAACATGAACAGTCTAATCAATAAATACTTCTAATGGAATAGCTTCATAGCTTCTTTCAATTAGAGACTATCCAACATACTGTAAAAATGTAAAAGTTCTTGTCATCACTGATGAAATCACTTTTGAATTCAATAAAAGCACATTTCTCGGAATTCTACAACATTTGGAGATTTATTGTAATTCAAAAGTAATACTGTTAAAAGCAAACTTTTTGCTTATCAAAGGATTCTTCGATAATCTCCTAAAACTATAATAAGTTTGATATTCGGAATGATAGGATTTAGGAATTTTGAAAGATGAATCTATTATATATCATAGAAGGATAACAAAAATATAACAGGTGTGAACTTTCACCATTTCTTTTGATTGTTAGTTAGAAGCAAACTTTGATTAGATAAATTTTAAAAGATTTTCGATGTTGAGATGAATCGAATTCTACACGAGCCATGACAATTCCATTGCCAAGAAGTTTCTTTTTCCTTATGCATGGCCAAATTTCTTCAAAACAATTAGTGAATACATAAGAGAGAGGGAGAGAAAAAAAAAAGAAGCATTCTAATTGAAATTTCATAATTAAATTTGAATTGGATCGCTATCGATATTGAATAGGGAGCGCCTATTTCCTTTCGTTCTTATCTTCTTCCTTCCTTTCTCTCATTTCCATTTACAATGTGGAAAATGAAAGAAGTGAAAGTAATAATAATGAAGGAATGAAGAAAGGAAGGAAATGTTTTTCTCTTATGCCATATGCTTTTCTTCCTTTTTTCAGCGTTAATATTCAGTCTAATTTTTGGTCCAATGGATACTTTAATAATTAAATTGTTGATTTTCATTAATTTTGTTTAAATAATCTATTTAATATGTCAACTGTTTACTGTGAAATTGAACATATTTTAATTTGAGCCCAAAAAAAAAAAATACTTTGAATTAGAAAATAACAACAAGTTAGATTTAGTCTAGTTTTGAAGTTCATCCATTGACAAAGATTTGTTAATTATTGGAAAACCAGCTCCTTCCTAAGCTCCAATTTTAAATTTCTATTTTAATTTTTGCTTTCCTTTTTTTTTCTGGTAGAGCAAAATCAGTAATTGGAGCTTATTTGCCAAAAAAAAAATGGTAATTACATACCAAATTTCTTTTTCACTTAAAAGATGCTTAATGGATCCGATCCCGTCTGTGCATCGATCATCAGCGATTCGTTATTTGCATATCGTTAAGTAAACTGATTCCTATTCCCACTCATTTTTTCGTGATTATTTGTTGAGAATGCATAATAATTGTGCATGTCACAGACATACACACAAATAATTCATTCACATTTCTTTTTAGCTATTCTTGTTATGTTAAAATTAACAATTTCCAGTCATTCCTGATAAAATAAATTCTTCTGAAAGAATTGAAAATGAACAATTCCGGAAATATTCCGGAATTTTTGATCTGCGAAGCATTTTGAGCATTCTTCACAAGAAAATAAGGATGACGCTAATAAGTTTAAATGGGTTAGAGTCAATTGATAGTTTTACCATATTCATTGTGATAACAAAATATCTTCTTAATAGGTTAAATGTTTGATTGATAAACTTTAATAAAAACTATTATTTTTTGAGGGAGATGGTGGCTGGCATTCAGTCTTATCTGTAACGAAAATATAGAATCAATTTCATATGGGACTATGCGTTATCGGTCATTCCAGGAGAAAATTAAATTGAAATGAAATTTGAAATTAAAGCCTCTCTGCATGGCTTCGTATTTCGTTTTGTGAAATCAATGCTTCTGACAGATAGGCTTTCTTTTGATCTATGATTAGTAATTGTGAAATGAAGCAAAGAACTGTGAAATTTTTTTGAAATTCTTCGCAATCCTCTCATCTTTTCTCTTCCATCATTTTTTATTCTTCAATGCTTTCAAGAAAGAAATAGTTCAGGCATAGCTCAGAAACAAACATAGGATACAATTGATAACTACAACAATTCTCTCGAAGATGATCATATATTATTATTACCTTACCAACAATTTTGAGCGATTCTTAAATTTCAGAAGATAATCGAAATGGAGCAATTTTCAGTAAAAAAAAGTGATCTATGAAGAAAAAAGAAAGTATTATTTTGAAATATCACGTCTTTTCATAATATTTTCTCTCAATCCATTTTAATTGTTACAGTCTATAAAATGGATGGACTTAATTATTGCCGATTATGATCCATAAAATACAACTAAAAAAAAATCTCCGTGTTTCTTCTTACTATCCTATACTATTCATTCGAAATATTTATCTTTTCCGGGATTATTTGAGATCTCTCGATAACTCAATATGCAGGTGATCTCTTATCGGTCCATTTAATGATATGTTCAGTCTTATTTTGCACTGAAATCTTTTAATTAGATGCATAAGTCCGATTATTTGAATAATTTGTTTTATATTTTTATTAATTCTTGCTTATATATCATCTTATAGTAGTGTACCAATATGACATGTTTGTCATCAAATATTATCATTTTTAAATTTCATTTGTATACTCCAACATTCATTATCGATAATTTAAAACTAACTGGGAGAGATTTCTATTTTGTTAATTAACTGAAACATGAAAGTTCTTGCTAATTAAGCAGGAAGATTTCAATTCAGATGAAAAGATGAAGGAAAGTTAAAATATTTTGGTTGAAGGGCGAAAGTGGACATCATTAATCGACAAAAATATGCAAACGACAAATTGTCTTAGGATATAACTGTAGATATAGGCCAAATTCTTTAAATATCGAGAAAATAATACCTGAAATTTCATGTTGTTACTGTGATTTATACTGTTTTTAAAAATTTTAATATCTAATTATTTCCTAAAAAAACTTTACATTTCTTATCTTTTTGGAGTTGAATTTAAAATTTCAATAAAAATTCCAATAGTTTCTTTCAAAGAGAAAACAAAATTTACAACTGTAATAAATCCTTTTTAAAAACATCTAAAAGCCAAAAAAATACCACTCATTTATTGCTGTCATTACAATATTCAAATTATATGTTAGTATGAGACACGCAATATGTGCGCTTCCTTTCGTCTTTCAATTTATTACACTTTTCAGTGCATTTTCTTAGATTATCAGATTTTCTGCTATAAACCTAAATATTTGCTATTTTCATTTCTTGTCCACAAAATTTGCATAAAATCTTTTTTTGAAAATTGAAAGTAATATAATACAAAATAAGTTCTTTAATGATTTGAACTTTATTGATGTTCCCTAATAAATACAAAATCGTCGAATTTAACTTTTGAAGCCTGCTAAGTTTTCAATTCTTAACTTTTTTGTAAAATGGAAGTTCGCTAGTTTCAATCTTTTTAGAAAAATCATGATACTTTATTCTTGAAATGACTAAATAGAACAGTAAATGTATAATGCAATCTATAGAAGAACGACAATTAAAGCGGAATTAAAATTAAAATTTCAGAATTTAGTGGTATAAAAAAAGAGGCTGAAAATTTTGAAAAACTGATTAGGATGGATGACTTGCTGTTGTTACTCATTAATGATGTCTCTCTAAGAATGAATAATTGCCAGCTGTTTTTGATTCATATGGAAAAAACCGGAATGTATTTTTCGTGGAAATTCGGAAATATCTGTAATATTACTTTTCAAAATAGAATTTCTTTTTTAAATCCATCAATTTAAAAAGTATTCAAATGTTCAAAAATCTATTGTGCAGGGAAGAAGGACTTTAAACTGTCTTAATAATAGAAATTTTGAATTCATGTATTTCATTTCTGATCGTTCCCACCAGCAGCATTCGCATTTCTTTTGCGCTTTTAAAGTTTAATAAAAAATTATCCTATCGTAATCTAAGATGTTCTATATTTTTAAATTGCTAAAGAAACGACGTTTCGGTTCATTAGGCTTTCTTTTCTTTGATCATTGAAATTGGTTGTAGCCTTATTGGTCCTATTAAATTTGGCTATGAAAACAAGAATTTTGGTTGTTTATTTATGAGTCATACGGGCAACCTACAGAAAGAGTTTAATTTCATGAAAAATCATTCGGCAGTCTTTTTAACTATTAACAACAATGTATTGGATTGTGAAAGCACAATCAGCGCGTAAAATTTACCTTTTTGAGAGAATTTAAACTTTCCAAAACAGATTTAAATTTTCTTTAAAATACAGTATTATAGTTTTACTGAATGATATTAGAATTGTAATGTATTAGCTATTAAAAGCCTATTGAAGTAAAGATTTGTGGAGTGATATTTGAAAAATAGTTTCTTTCAGAAAGAATTATTTGAAGGATAAATACTATGGTACTATCAAATTGAATTTTTGATTTCATTCCTACTTAGAAAGAAATTTGCAAGTTGTAAAAACTGAAATTTTAACAATAACTAACGAAATGTCTGTCCAGTGTGAACAATTGTCATTAGAAAAGTGCTAATAATTCGAAAATTTTAAGAAAATCAAATATCAAGCAAGCAAAGATATCGTAAATAAGTAATGAGGAATATCTTTAAAAGAAATTAAGTAACGATAATTTGGATTTGTGAAGTTTAATTTGAGACTTTTAAACATGCGAACTTGCATAACAAGCCAGAAAATGTTGAGGCCTTAGTAATTGTTTTGAAACTTTTTTAGCTGATCATATTTCTCTTCGTCCCAATTTATTTGATGGAAGTTATTTGCTTTCTAGGGAAATTAAGGAATTACTAAGGTCAGAGAGGGAATGTCTGGGCAAATTTGCTAAACTGCCACTTGGCTTGTTATTATTATTATTATTGCGATTATTATTATTATTTAATACTTGATTATTTGGATAAATCAACTGCCTATTAAATTACTTATTTACTGCAATAATTTTAATTATTTTCCACTTATTTATTGCTTTCTAAATTGCTTGTTACCAACCTTTTTCTCATCGACAAATGCTACACATACCATCCCATCGTTTCCAGTCAACAATTTACTTACTTGAAAATAATGATTTCTTCAAAATAGAATCTAAAATTGAATTTCTGCTAACAAACGTGGCAAAAAATGCAAGAATGCAAGCAATGCATGTCATTTTAGATCTTTGCATGTACATGCATGTAATGTACTCATTTTACCCATCGATGCATATATATATATGTTTCCTTCGGTACCGATAGATATGAGGGAATTTGTCCATTTTCAGCAAATTCTGCACCGATCACTTTCAACGGTTGTTGAATGTTAGTAGGATGTTGAAAATGTGGCAGTTGAACAAATCTCTTTGTATTTATCAACACTGATAAAACAAATCCGCTGAATGGGACCTGATAAGGTAGCAAGATGGGAATTTGTAGTTTGCGGTATCGCAGACTACGCGGATATTCGTAACAAAAATATGCAAGAAACACGATATTAATGACATGAATCGCCTATGCTGTCATTTCTCTTCGGTTTTATCTTTTCCGACGATACCGATTGATTGGTGGTCACAAGAAGTCGTAAATTTTAGTCAGTAGCTGCAATCTGATCTGTTTGTTTCCTTACTTGTTGTTTGATGATGCAGCGGTTACATTCTTTCATCTTTTACGGAAAGGGCAATTATAGTACAATATTCCTTCAGTTTGATTGCTAGAAACACATTATAACTAAGTGGTCACAATTACAGGTAAGAATAGGTAACTTCATCTATTCACTTCATTATCCTCTCTCTTTCTCTCTCTATCCATTCTCTTCTATTATCCCTTCTTTTTCTCATCTTCTTCTTTATCTATTCAGTTTAGGAAAAAAATGGAAATTTCCAAAAGTGTCATTCCAAGAATATTTGCAATTTATCAAAGTTCCACGATGATAATGATTGGTGCCTTATTTCTTTATTCAATCAGAGAACTAATTATCCATTTTGATTTCATCTTACTTTTATCACTTATCAAATAAGGGTTCGATGATTATCACCAACTCTTTGTTTTGATTTTTTACTAATACAATCAATAAAAAGGCATTATCTTACTGTTCGAAATTTTTGCTAGACTGATATTTAAAGTGTAAACTATTAATTGGAGATAGGTTATGAATTACCCACATTCGATTTTCATTTCCCAACCAAATTGCACAACAAACGCAGAATGGTACATTTTGCTTTCATATTCCATCGTAATTGAAATGTCATGATAGACAAGGACAAATAAAAATAGGAAATGAATTACCCAAAAAAACGTTTCGTTTTTTTTCACCATTCTGTTTCTGCTCAAAAAATGAATATTTTTTTCGTGGATGAAATGTAAATTTATGATAGTTTCCATTTTAATTCTCATACCCGAAGATCAAACTGGTTTTAGTCCTAAGTGACAGTTCCCTCTTATTTTTTTCTTTACCCTTTAATATTTCTCTCCATCTAACCAATGCAATGGTAGCTCAAATTATTTCCTCTCTTGCATCTCTTTGATGCCGCAAGAACAAAAAAAAAAAAAAATTCGGAAATGATTTTTTTTCACGTTGGAATGATTTATTAGTAGTTTTTACTCTAATCTAAATTTACGGGATGATTCAATGCGAAGTGGAAAAGATACATAAATGAAATTATGTAAATTATTTCATGCATTTCTACTTTCTCCATTTGACAAGGTTATAGGCGTTTTTGGAACATTATGATCAAATAATACCATTCAATGTGATAAAATCATTTCTGAATGTTTCTTTTTTATGGATCGAATTGGATAGAATTTTGAATCGGAAGACGGAGTTTAGCCAAAAAAAAAAAAAAAAAAAACATAGATCTGATACCCAAGTATCAGGCCTTCTATTATCTTCTTGCCAAATTCTGATCACTCATGGGAAATGTGCATCATGATATCCTTTAATTTTAACTAGACTCCTTCTGAGGGACTGAAGAGAACATTAAAATTTGAATTAAATTGCTGAAAAGATAAAATGCTAATTCCAAAATTGAAAATTTCTCCCTTCCAAATTTGTGGAACATTTTTTATATACAATTAATTTCATTAACATATTGACACTCTAATCATTACCTTCCAAAAACAAAAGATCTTCTTGAGATATTTGTTTCCCAAAAGAAGTTTTCCTAAACCGAAAAACACATTCCATTTTTTGTGTAGTATCATTATTAATTAGTCTTTCCCTATTCCTTTTGTTTCGTGGAAATTAATTTCTGCGGAACTGAAGGAATTATCTCATTTGAAATTTCCAGGAAATAATTCATTTTTCAAAATTTACATTTCGCTCCTCTGACCTTCATCGTAAATATTATTTGATTTCTGGTTGACTTAAAGTCAATAAGCTATTAGAATTTTATTCTTTAAATTTTACAATGACCATTTCTTACGACATTTATGGCTCTTGACAGTTGCATCGCAGCTTTTCGTGCTATTTCTACTCATTTACCTAATTAAATGTACTTGAATGTAAATATGAAGCCAAGAAAAGTGCAGCAGTCGAGTTTTTATACGAAAGAAAAAAGTCACTATTTCTTCCTGTTTTTCATGAAATTACTTCGGCAATGTTAGCCATCTAAGTAAAGGATATAATTTGTTGGCCATGTCTTGCATCACATTTCATCTTTTGGACATTGAGAAATGTTTCTTTAGCTATCTCCGTGAACGATGGATGGAATTTTCAATAAGTAAATCACATAAGTAAAGTTTTAAAATTTAACAATTCCGAAAATTTATTGGATATAAAATGTTTGTGATGGTGCTAAAATTTTCGCAGTTTTTGAATATTTTTTTAAAACAATTTTGAATGCATTTCTACATACATGAAAAACAGTTGCCATTTTCTCTTTTCTTTCCCTCTCTCTCCCTCTCTCTCTTTCTCCTTGTCTTTTATGTGTGTGCTAAGACATACCACTTAAATAGTAAATCTCGGGACGAAAGCGATTAAATGAAAAAGATGAAAAAGAACAGGTTTGCAACAAAACGAACAAACAATGTTCCCCGATCAATCTCGTTTTACAGACAATCACCACCATTATCACTGTCATCAATACTACTCCCACTGTTTCAGTAATAATTTGAAATCAAATCTCAATATTTTTCATATTTCGAAAATTATGAGAAAGTTCAAATTTTTATGATCTTAATATCATTTATAAGAGAGTGGTAAAGAAGTGTTGAAATGATCTCTTAATTTTACTTTTATGAATAAAAGTAATTACGATTGTTGGACATGGATTCCAGAAATAAGATTGTATATTAAATTTTAATATTAATTATTACCGAAACTAACGCACACCATTAACACAGTTTAGAAATCGAGATCCTTCACGGCTTATATTCTAGGATATGAATTGATTCAGTTGAGATTCTCAAAGTTCATATTCTGGGATATGGATGAAATTAGTTAAGATTTTTAAGTTTATGAAATCAGCAATTCAACATAATTGTAATTCAGATGATCCTTGACTAAATTAATCAATGTAGGTTTAATTGAAGAATCTTCCTCACTGAATTTCAGGATTAGAAGGCAGGTTTCTTTATTGAATTCAGATTATCTATGTTTTCAGCGGATAAATTTAGTCATCTAAGGTACAGATGGTTCATTTTTACGACATCAAAATTTCTTTTTATGATTATTCGATTGACAAACTGTCGTCATTCAATAGCATAGGATCAATCGACTCTGACATCATTTCTATAATTACAAGAAACGATGTTTTTCCAAAGATGACTGATTACGATTTGTAATTCGTCATTTTTTTTTTTTGAAAAACATCCATCCAACCTATTTTATGATAGAATAACGGAAACAGTAGAAGAATAGAAGAAATGATAAAAAATGAAAAAGGCAAAAATTTATAGATTTAAGGTGAGATTTAATTTTTTTTTTTCCGAAATTGTGTTGTTTTATTGAGAAGATTAAAAGAAGGTAGCATTGATAGACCTATGAAAGTCATTCCATCATTTATCACCACAATAAAAAATTGAGTTTTAGGGAACCTCTCTCTTTTTCTCTTATTAATTAATTCCTATGCCTTCTAACATTTGTCAATATTTCACTACAATGACTCGAATTTTATTACAATATCTCTGAAGTTTAAAGTTTGCATTGCTTTTCGTAAATATGAACAATAATAGTAATAAGAAATCATTATTGCTGTCACTATCATTATTATTATTATCATTATTATTATCACTGTTGTAATAATGTTCTGGTTGTTGTTATCACGATTATCATTAATTATTATTATTATGATAATAATAATTATAATGGGAATGTAATTCCTGGGCGTGTTCACGATATAACGAACGAATTTGAAAAGCCACGCCTCAGTTGTTGCAAGGCAATGTGTCCGTCCGTCCGTCCGTCCGTTCATCATTTCCATACCGTTGATATGGCGCATGTGTCCGCTGTTTCTGTTTCCGTTTACCTCTATCTAATAACCGATCGATTATCAGTACCGTTTTTTAATTATTATTTAGGGGATGTTGTTGTGATTAAATTTGATATTTAAACGAAACTTCTGAAATGTGATTTATATCCAAACAATATTTATTTCATAACGATAATAATTTCAAATTTTAAAAAGAATTTAAAAGTTATACTTCAAATATCAAAGAAAAAATAATTAATTTAATCGATGCAAACGTTGTTCATCGATATTTCATAGTAAATGGGAAAAAGTGGATAAATTAAGATGGAAAAAGATAATGAAATTTAATTAAATTTAAAGCAACCAATAGCAGGAAAGGATGGAAGATCTATAAGGTAAAGAAATGGAAATAATCATTTTGCACTCCTCTACCGCTCTCATCCCTTAAAAATTACAACATAAATTGGCCTTTCAAGTGCATATTTTATAATTTGAAAAAGAACACTTTTCTTACCACTTTACAGAAAACGATAATAAATTTTAATGGATAAAAGATAGGGCAAGAAGGGGGACAGAGAAGCATAGAAAGAGGTCACTGTAGAAATTTTAGTTCATGCATCGCATAGATTTTATTTCTTTGATTTTTTTTTTTGGTTAAAATTTTATGGCCTGTATAATATATTGTATATGCATAATATATTTAATTGAATTAAACAAAATTTCCTTTAAAATGATATGATTAAAAATCACTGTATTTTTCAGTTATAAAGCGATAAATGATAAAACATTGCCTTTATTACTCGTTCTGTAATTCTTCAAAGAGGTCATAGTGGTGTATTCTATGGGGTTAAAAACCTAATTCACATTGAACAAATGTCACTTAATCTCTTCAACTTTTTCAACCATTGCAGAGATTTTTTTTTCTTTGATTTAATGAATCTTATGCCGTAGATTAAATTTTAATCTTCTGAGCAGAAAACTCGTATTTATAATCAGAAAATGTGCTTCTTGTATATATATTTAGAATATAATTTCGGTTTATAGTGCAATATAATCTTTTTAAAAGTATTTTTAAGTTTTTAAATAGTAAAGCTCCAGTTTTGCTAGAAATCTAAGTATTTGCAATTACTAATGTTAATCATTCAATCTCTGTCTAATAATGATAGATAAGTTTGTTCCGGGACGGATACAATCTGTCATAATCCGCTATTTGAGATTTAGTAATAAGCGATTTCGCTATGTTCACTATAACTCATTTGTTTTATGGCCTCATTTTAATAATTAAATGTATTACAATTGCTTTATTCAAATTGAGCGACTGGAAAATGTGTGAAGCAATGATATGTTTCATAATTAATTAGCTTTAAAATTTGCATACTTCTGACGGAAAAAGTGATTTATTAGAATGTAATTCAACATTTCAATGAAGATTTTTGAATTGGAAATCTCTAATTGCCATTTTTTTTTTTTTTTTTTTTGAAATATTTACAAAAATAGAAAATGACGATTTATAAACATATATTTCGAAAAGTGCTTGCAAAGCTTTTGTTCATCGTATTATATCATTAATTTGAGCAAAGATCAATTTCAGATTTCGAAAATTTTTGATGGTTTGGTAAAAGTAAAGGATTAAACATCACTGTTATTTAACAGTCGTTCTTGGTGTAAGGAAGAACAAAAACAAAAAGAACAAAAAAAAAGAAAAAAAAGGAAAAAACCTTTTTTTTTTATTCGGATGCTTTCAATGACGACTTATCGTCATGTTAATAAATCTTCTGATTACTTTGATACTGGATATGTTCAGTAATCATGGTACTACTGTTAATGCTCGACGTCTTCCGGATATCTACTGGAATAGCACAAATCCAATGTTAGTTTTATAATCTCCGCGGATTATTTGTTAACTTTTTGAAATTGAATCGAAGCAAGGAATTTTTCATTTCAAGAAATGTTTGATAATTTCTACAAATTTTCCTATTGGCCAAGATTAAATGGTTAATTAATTTTTTTGTTTTGTTAACATCCGGTTTATCCTGAATATGAGTAATTCTCTGAATCATTTAAGGCGCTATTTGAAAAGTTACAAGTTTGTTTACCTTATATCCTTTTGTTTGTTTGTAGATTTGTTCATCGATCCATTAGTCTCTCAGAAACGATTAGTGTGGAAGGTAATGTTTTTCTAAGAGCTTCTAATTACACTTAAGTTAAGCAAACAGTGAGCAAATTATATTGACCTCCTACCTGTCTAATTCTGATTTTGAGTACCACCTGGTGATTCTTATAGCAAAGTCAAAAGAAAAAGTATGGTACTTCTCAAATTTCGACAAATGCATTTGCAGTTTTTTTCTCATTTATGACTACATATCGGGTTCAAACTTCCTTCATGTTCTTTTTGAAATTCTTTTGAAATTTGCAATTAGCCAATTTCTCCATTAAAACGTGGTATTTAAGTGAAATTAAACCTAAAGTATCTATAAATATAAGTAAAATGGAAGTGAAATTCCTGAATTTAAGTACTTTAGTTAAAAGTAAAAGATTTTTATAAAAATTCTATTTTTATGTTTTCGTTAAGTGTTGCATAGGAAAATTTCCAATTAAAAGATTTTCATAGAAAAAGAAATTAAAAAGAGAAAACTGGTTGTTGAATTTTTTTCTGAAATGCATAAGAAATAAAAGGAAATTGGTTGACCTTAAATTGAATTATTTTTTATTTCTTGATTACTTATACAAATAATGATCGAAATATCAATTTAATTTACACTAAATTGTTGAAATTGACTTTTCTACGATTTCTCAACCGATTTCATTCATGTTAATGATATGAACGATCAACAAATCATTTCGAACTATCATTATTGTTACTGGAAGGATAACTATTATAAATGAAAATTAAACTTAACTTGAAAAAATGTGAAATAGAAGATTCCAAATGCCTTTTTAGTCTAGGCTCACTTTTAACTCTTCCTGCTAAATTTACCATGGAATAGTTTTGGCAGAAATAGTACAAATACTGCTTGAAAAGAGTAATTTCGGTTCATAAATCCATTTTCTTTCCCTTACTCTTACCATCTTTTTTGTCTTTTTTTAAATGAATTCATCATTTCCGATACAAAAAAATATATGGTAAATATTGGAGCCCTTCCCTCCTGTTTCTCACTAATCTCCCGATATTTGCATGTTTGCAATAATAGAATCAATCGGATTAAAGTATAATTCAATGAACGGATCATCGATTCCTGTCAGGTCGATGAGCTCTTATTGTTGCAAATAGCTAACAAAATTTTGATTTATTACATATTGCGTTGATCAGTGAATAGTGAGGGATATTGCAAGAGAATGAATTGCTTACTGAACGACTTTTGCGCCAATATCACACTATTTCTGTTTCCAAAAACTGATGCAATAAAATTGAAAGATAAAAACAAATTCGATTAAATTATTAAAACTAAATAGTTTACCGATAAAATGCGAAACTCAAAATAAATTTCGAATTTAGTGGTTTCATTCATCAATCTTTACTTCTTATTTCAACAGATGGTTGATTTCATTTATTCATTTTCCTTGCAGAATTTTGAATTTTGATTTATACATGTTCCATTAAATTTTTGAACATAAATTTAGTTTTCTTAGCTAATGAAATGAAATTTTCAAAATTTCATTCTTGCTGCACAATTCCTTTCATTACCAAATATGTTCCTTGAGGTAAAATAAAGATTGTTTATTTTCGCTAAAAGATTTTTTGTTTACTTTTGCTGCATAAGTCATATCATTTCCATCTTCGTTATTTTCTTTTTTTAATTTTATCCTAACTTTTTCAAAAAAAAAAAAAAAAGGAAAGAAAAATTTTTCAAAAAATACTCAAATCTTCTCTTTTTTCTTTTCAAATAAATAAATGACATTTATAAGATTACTCTTTGTTTGCCATTTTGAAAATGATGGCATTGAATGAATGATAAATTCTTTCATTCCATATGTTATCCTTATGCTTCCTTCTATTTACAGTTTCGCTAAAGTCGCTTACATTTATAATTGCAAATGTATCAGTCGAGAAATTTTACATTTACCATTCTTCTATTAACCATAAAATATGTTCAGCAGTCGGGAAATTCCGTAATTTTCGAGTGGATAATCAAATTTTAAGATATTAGCAAGTAATGAATTAGATTTAGTTACATTACCAACTACATCTCAGCTTGTCAATTTTAATTAGTTAATAGGAGTAACATCCCTCTCCTTCTTCCTCTTTCTCTCTCTCTCTCTTTCTCAACCCGAGCAATTAGCTAGAGTTGAAAATTTCCCGATGGTGCAAATATTTCTCGTAAATGCCATATATTTGGAAATATGCCGTAATTCTTGATTAGTAGTAATAAATTTCAAGAAAGTTGTTAAATTTTATTCAGCACCAATTTTCATCGGTTAGAAGTCCAGTAAATAGGAATTAGCCTATTGGTATCTGTCTACTTAATTTTGAAAAAAAAAAACGAACTACTGGCCTCAATTTGCAGATAAGAGATTGACCAGGGAGAAATTCCTCTTATATAGACACAAAAGAGATTGAAATTTTGAATTTTTGATTTGTGCTGTTTTAATTCGAATTTAAAAATTTGTTGAGTACCTAAGATTCTCTCATGAAATTCGCCATAGAATTTTGATGAAAAAATTTTGTTGAGCTGTTTGATATTAAACAATGATAGTTTTTACATTACAAATAAATATGGCAACAAAGGCAGATGTTTTTTTTTTTTTCCTTTTCTAATTATTGTTGATGAAAAATAACCTTCCAGTAATTTTGCATTTATCTTTTTCATGCTCAATGGACCAAGAATTTGATATTACTAGAGTGAAGTAAACCGTGAAAATTTCCTAGGTTAGACAAATTTTCCTCATTTCAATAAGATTTACCAAAAAGAGAGAAATGAATGATATTGGAATACTTAAAAGGGATCAAGGAAAATATTTCATGGATTAAATGGAAATAGATATTAAGATTAAGATTATTTAATTTATTTTGGATTCATTATTGTTAACTTCTGACCCATTTATTTATTGCTCTTCTTATTCATTAAAAATCAGGATTAATTTTTTTTTAAAAAAAAAAAATTTTTTTCTGGTCACTGAACATTTTTCATTCTTGCCTAATTTAGCAAAATACTATTTTTAAAGCAATTCAAATGCATAGTAAAATCAAATAAATAATTACGATTATTTTGAAGATTGAAAAGAATGGATGATGAAAATTTTACATTTTTTTGCAAAATTACATTTTAGATTTAAGTTTCTGTTTTCTTTCCCCTCCTTCTTTTTCACATTCTTTAACGATCAATTGATGTGCAAATTTGCTAATGACTTGGAAATTCCCTTTCCGAACTAGTCTTTAGCTTGTAAAACTTGGCTTTACTAAGCTCATCAATTCCTCATTTTGTAAAATAAAAGGAAGGATTTAGTTCCCAGTAATGTCCTATTATTACTTCCTACGTTTACATCATCACTTATAACTACTAAAATTTAAACTTATAGGCAATTTCTAAATCAAATAATTAGAGCCTATGAATGACCATTTAGGTCACTTAGGAGGAACTCACAGACAACAATGTTTACGAATACGCAGTTGTGATTGAACCGAATTAAATGAAAATTGGATAAAAATTCTAAATCGCTTTATATTGACATGATGAGGAATAGAGGTGGATCCTTTCGCATTATGTCCGGATTGCAAAATCTGAAAGCATAAACTTTTCCGGCTTCTCATTCTATTCCCCAATAGCATACTTAACGAGAGAATTAGCTGCATGTATGCATGCATTATGCAGTGCATTCATAAATAAGAAGGGAAGCAAATCTTTGTTTGGTAAGGAAAGGGAAAGATAGACTGGAAGGGATATATCAAATTATACGCAGAAAGGCAAATCATTAACCCTTGGCTATAGATGAAGAAAGCCTAGCTGCTCAATCACAAACTGATGGCCTCACAGTCACATTACAAATCTTTTCTTTTCTCGTAATGCTGAGGGAAACCCAATAAAATTAATAATTTTAATGAACAGTTTCCGTTCACTTTCTCCTCTATCACAACAAAATAAGAATGGAATGGTTGAAAATTTAAAAATTACAAGTATTTGAATTCTTTTAAGATAAGAAATTTTCAACATACAAGAAAATCTTACATTTGAGGAAAGCAGTTATATGTTATTAATATGACATTTCATCCGATCGGTTACATTATCCGATGCTACTAAAGCTTTTTAAATGTATGCCAAAGCTTATTTTTTTTCCTCTGAAAAATTTCAAGATAAATATAAATATATTGGGCCATTGTAGCATCCTATTTATCTCTTTACCAGCCTTATTTAGTTGAAAATAGCCTTTTTTCAATGGTTGATTGCTAGAACAACAACAATTCTCTGAAATTAGATTCTCTTTCTCCTTCCCTTCCTAACCTATATATCGCCTTGATGATACTATAGATCTTTTTGTCATTTCTCATGCTTTCATCCTAAAATAATTTGTGTTAAAATTAATTTAAATATATTTTTGTTCCAAAGAAAAATTCCATTTTCAAAAGAAAAAATCTTCGAATTTTTTTATTGAAGAAAATTTTTGTTAATATTTATTAAATTCATTGAAAACTTTCAATATTTTAGTTGGAGAAAAAAATTTATTATACGAAGAAACTTCCGCAATGAACAATCAATAGCAGCTTAATTAGCAAATGTCATATTAAGGATGAATAATTAGCCAAACGATTAATTAGTTAATTAGCACAACATTTTACACAAGCTTATTATGGTTTTACTTCAAATCTATGACATTTCAAATGCTGTCGGGTGATTATCGCATGTCATATGCGTGTTCCACTCATCCATCTTATTTTGCCGATAGCTGAAGTGAAGAGATGAGCGATACTTTGATACATATTCCGGAAACATATCGTTTGTCGAAATTCTTTCAGCTGAAAATAAAGGCTTACACAAAAGCTATCGTCCGAAGATTATTTTTTTTCAGACACACACACATATAAACATTTGCGAAGTAAACAATCAAATAAATATTCCGAAAATTTATACAAATTTTACCAATCTTCCGGATTTTCTTTCTGCCATTTATTATATACCTGATTTAATTGTTTCAGGTTAGTTTAAGACTAATTAATATTATTTAAGTATATTTATAAATAAAGCTTACGATTCAAAACATTATGCTAACATTTATCCGAAATGTTCTCTGCTGGAAGATTGCGATATTTAATTTAATCTCAAAAAATGACAGATTAGGTTTTTGTAACAAGAAAGATGAACTTAACATGAAGTTAATAGTGAGTCTATAGATTGCAATCAGATAATGAGAAAGGGTATGACAGATCCGCTTGGACAATGGGTACTTGATCCTCATCCCTGTAATATACTGTAGTAGAATGATTTATTAGCTCAGACATCATGCTGAGATCTTCCTTTCATCTTACTCAACCAAGGTTATCATTGCAGAATTCTTCATCATTTACCATCACAAATAGCATATTTATCACTCTTTCATTCCATTTTCGCACTATTTCCAAATGATGATAAGATATCGCTTAACTGACACTGACTCAATTAACACCAGAAGTACTACAGCGAAGTAAAGAGTGATTGAATAAGGGTAAATGAAGTGGTCGATTGGGTAAAAGATAAATTAAATGATCAGAGCAATGGCTATCAAAAAAAACAGAAATATACTACTTTGGTATTATATTTTTTCGGGCAAAAGGTAAATAAAATAATGAAAATTTTGAAATGCATCATAGATTCTACGTAATTCAGAAAATTTCAAAGTATTAGATTAAATAGATGCAAAAGTTTTGCTATTGATCTCGACTAAGTTAATTTGAATATTTCATTCCTAACTATTATTTAAATTTTTTAAATTAATAGCAAACCACATTTATAGTCAGTTTTTATGCTGATCAGAAAATTTTTGGTTAGAAAAAATTCACTTAAGTGCTTCAAAAACGGGAATTAAATTAGATTTTGAGTGAATTGCGACATCTTTTTGCAGTACTTTTCTGTCCGAACCATTTTTCGAATAAAATTCAATTTTTATGACAGTTACATAAATTAAATGCATGGAAAGAGTGAATGGATATGTTTGGTTATATGACTTTAACCTTGACATTTTTTATTTTTTGTAATTGAAGTGAAATTGGTTGCTTTAAAGTGAACCATATTTTATTGAATTAATGATGATAACTATATTAACAAATGGTGATCATTGTGGTGATGATAATTAGAATAATAGTGATTAAGGATGACAACAATGGAAGATAACGATATCAGTGTTGAAATTAGTAAAGTGATTGATGATAACAGTGATAAATACATGATATTAGATTTTGTTTTTTGACATAAAGAAAAATTATCTTGTAAAAATTCTCTACAGTATGGAAGAGCTTTACATTGTTTGTTCATATATGTTAATTACCATTTGGATAAGCTGTCGATCACTTTTTGTTATGGTTCATTAATTTCCGGTCCCAATTTTAAATCTATTAATTCACTGCATAACTAATTATTTCATGTGAATTTCGATAAAAAAAAAGTAGAGCAAGGATCAATAGTTAAACCTCGGAAATTAAGCAAGATTGTAATGTAATTAAATTCATGATTCATCGGATTTCAAAATTTAATTATGTTTTTTCTTTTTTAGCTTCCAATGTATTTAATGGACAATTAATTTAATTTCTAAAACACTTCTTCAATGTTACATACTCTTTTAACCTTACATAATCACTTTTTGATTGAACAGATCAGATCAATTTGTTTGCCGATCCTCATAGTATCAATATATAACCTATGTCGTCTTGTGCATTCATCCGGCAATTCAGATGTACCTTTGGTAATTATATGGTCAATTATGCATATATATCTCTCGGTGACCTACTGTTGCCAATCTCTTTGGTTACTAACTAACCAGCCAATAATAGTGTCACCTCTCTCCCTCTCTCTCTCTCTCTATCCGGGTTAAATTAATAAAACAGTCATTAATTAAACACTTTAGGAACCTTATAATTACCACCGCATGCTTTCTGCATATGAAGCTAAACAGACGTCAAAAAGCAGAAATGTTATTTCTTATAATTTGGTAAATTTGAAATGTATGATTTTGGTATATATTATTGATTTATTCAGTGAATTATTGGTAGTTTGGAAAGTAGACAACAATCTTCGGCTTTTTCCAAACTTATTTCACATTGTTTCAAATTACTTTATTTATAGAAGAGCATGACAGAATCGGTGATCGATCCTTCTTTCCGCATTCTCTCTCCGCCCTTCAAATATTATTTATCATCGTTCATAATCTGTTCTCGATGTCATGAACAGTTCATTGCACACACACATACATACATACTTATCAAACTCTTTCAACGATATTGGCAAGGGTCAAATCTTACTAACAAAAAAAAAAAGAAGCTTTTTCCTAGAAATTAACTTAGCTTGAAATAGTGGAATAAGGAACAAATCAAAATAGACAAATTAATTTTAAAAACACTTCCATAGTTAAACAATTATTGGAAGCTTATAATTTCAATTTGTGATATTAAAAAAATTAGGCTTAAGATTATAAGTTACTCAAATTTCGGTATAATTTGTCTTTTATTTCAAGTTCGGTATAAAATTCATTGTTCGGTATAATTATTAGAGGTTCATTTCATTCCTATTACCTTTTTGTTAAGTCTGGTCATTTCAAAAATTGATAAACCTTAGGTATGAATAGAAAAGGTAATATCACTATGGTTTTGCGATCTCAAACTGAAAATTTCCTCAAGTAGAGGTTATTTTTATAATCTTTCCTATTTCTCAGCAGATTAAACAATCGATCTCATCTATTTGTTAACTTATTTAAATTTCATCCATATGTCTATTCATTTTTTGAGATCTTTAATTAGAGTTTGAGTAATTCGTTTAAATTTTTTTTTTTTTTTTTTTTTAAAGCAATTCTAGAATACTCGAAAATTAGCACGACGTCGGGTGGTAATATTCATTCTGCCAAATGGATCATTGTGTCAGTATGATACACGGATAAGCTGATGTAGTTCTCGTTGTAAAATCTTTTCAAATTAAATTAATGAGATATGTAAGATGATTAGATAGGAGACCAAAAGCGCAGTTGGTTAGGATAACACTAATACTTCTTTCTTTTGTTGTTCACATAGGAACAACTGTTGTCGTCTTTTGGCTTTCAACGAATGGAAAAGGTTGAAGTTAAACTGGAAGAGAATAATAAATCTTACATTTACATATGTCAGCTAATATCTACAACTGTGCTTCATCACCCAATATTCTTTTTAATTTGTTTGAAATTTTTAAAATTTTGATGTGTAAGAAACCGGGAAATGAAATTTCAGACAAATGTTAGGGCAGAAATTCTTGACAGTTACAAGGAAAAATATGTTTCCACAAGATATGTCTTTCGAAATATCAAAATTCATTTCAACATCTGCCATTACACTAAATTTCAAAGTTTTTTGAATGAAGGTTCGGAATGATTGGGACATTGTCAAATATGCCAAAAAGTTCAATCAAAAAACTAAAAATACTGAAAACTTAAAGAAAAAACTCAAAAGAAATCAGAAAATCACAGAATTATTTAAAATTAAATAGTACTGCAAACTTCAAGTATAAATTGAGAATTATAAAAAATATAATTTCAGGTTTGATATAAGTAATACGGATCACGTGATGTCAGTCAAACTGCTCGATCGCGTAACTATTGTTTGTCCACAACCAACAACTAATCCGAAAATATCTTATGAATATACAAAATTATATGCTGTAAGTTTATTTCCCAAATGTATGAAATGATGAGAAAAATAGAAATTTAAATAATAGAAAATTCAATTTTACCAAAAACAAATTTTATTCATGTAATATGGAAAATTTTAGAAAATTTAGCCTCAGTTTATTTCTTTTTCCCGTGTCCCAACAAACATCGAAATTTTTTAAGTTTTAGTTTCTTTAATTTGTCGAAATTTCGATTAATTTTGAAAGCTTCAAGTAAAAGATTTAAGCCAACTATAAATTGCAAACTTGCAAGCAGTTTTTCGTAACAATGATAATGGAATATATAGCTTAAAATATATTCCGGTATTTAATTAAAACAATGACAGCATTTCCAGTGTGTCACAAATTCTATTGAATTTAAAACTTTGTGTTAATTTGAATTGTAAAACAGAAAAAATTTTACAGAAAGAATAATACTTTATTTTTTCTCAAAAAATAAAAATAATTATTTCCGCTGGATGGTTTGCTCATTAGGCTCTTCAAATGGAACCATTTATTTGTGTTCCAAATTAACAAATGCATTAGACGTAGTAAATACGCCTTTCTCAGTCATTCGATAAATTGTAAATGTATGTAAATTGAAAGAAGGAAATAATTTAAAATAAGAATGCAATTGATGGAAATTGGATTTTATCACTGTAAATCAGACAGATTTAACACTTTTCATTTTAGCCAAAAATCATTTTATCTTTACTAATTGTATACTATTTCTTCGTATTGTTAGCTGTATTTATTAGTATCATTGATCTTATTGAAGCAGATAATTTGATAAGCATTTAAGGCTTTGAATGATACTAATCTGCTAATCTTGCTATTATTTTATTCAAATTAAAAACAAAGAAAAAAAAAAAAAGATATTTGAAACTGATCATCCAATAATATGCTGTTACGAAAGCTTTTGAGTAAAAATGAAAGGAAATATGGAAATAAAATAGCTCATAAAACTTCTCGAAACATAATAAAAGATATCATCCCATTGTCCTCAATGCCCCTTTATTGAGCCTAGTCCTAAATCTATAGCAACAATTGTCCCACACTACAATTGTTGAGCATATACACAAATTGAAAGTTCTATTTGTACTACTGTAAAACAAATATCCGACATCTGTCTGTCCATAATACAACAACCTTAGTCAACTTAAACTTCATATACTTTATAACTGTGCAAATAAATGAATACACGGTAAGTGGTAAAAGTAAAATAATATCGAAATGAGATATAAATCACAAATATAATCCGATATAGAAGGATGGAAAAATTGTGGAAAATTTGTCTTACCCCTCCCAATTTGACGTTTAATTAACCAAGAAATTAAATAAGATGGACGATTGAATTATCAGTTCATCTGTTCATCTTATTCTAAGCCTTATGCTTAAAAAGAGCTTTGGAAGAAGAAATGCTAAAGTAAAGGAAGTAAAATTTATTTGACATAGAACATGGGTACTATAATAACTAATCAGTGATTATGTGTTACTGATCATTTACAAAAGTTTTTTTTTTTTTTTAACCTTTTATTAAGCTTTTTTGATATAGGATGTGAGGAAAATATCGCTTTGGGAATTTCTAATTCTTTTTAACCTCATCTTCACAATACTGGGAGAGTAGTAAGCATGATAAAATTAATTAAAATTGACTCTATCAAATCGTTGTGTAAGCGATGGAATTGTCTTTTCCCGAAATGCAGAGAGGGTATCCCTCGATTTAAGCTCTCCAAAATTTACAAAATTGAGATATCCTTAGAAATGCGACACTTAAATTCAACTTTTCAAAATTTAAATATCCGACAATTACGCTTAATACATACATATTTCGTTTTCCCAATCCATAAAAATCATAACTATGGCAAACTTTTGTTTTGTGTCTCAATAAAATCTTTGGCTGTAAATGCAAAATTCGAACGATAGGAAAGAGAATGGGAAACTTTGGTAGTAATATCATAAACCGATCAAGAGCTCATAAAATGAACAAAATTACGGCTTGCTGCTTCTTTGTATATCCTTCGGATTAATTACCCGATACATTCCTATTTTATTCACTCTCTACAAACTATTCCGCCCAGTTGCTGTAGTCAATAAACCACGGTAAACTTGTTGTTAAATGTTTAAAGATGAGGGTTAATGTTAAGGTCATGCACTTTTATCACTTACTTCCTCTCCTTGACCTTTCATTTCATACATTTATTAGTTTGAAGTACAGGAAAGGGAATGATCATGAGGACAGGACAAGGAACAATATCATTTCAGGGGAAAGGGAAAAAGAGGTAAAGAAGGGTAATATGAAATAACTTTCATGTCTAAGTTTATGATTATTACATATCATCGTATCTGCCTTATCCAAAAAAAAGTAACAAACAGATGAGTAAATAGGAAAAACAAAGAATTGAAGACAAAATAAATTAACTTAACAATAGACAAAAATGATTATTTAGTTCCATTTTGTTCCACCCGGATCATATTCTACTTTTCAGGTATCCCAAGGTGGTTATGAGAACTGTCAATTATTAGACGAAAGATTAATTGGAGTCTGTCAAACTCCGGGACGGCAATCTTCAATCAGTATCGTCTTCAGAGATTTCTCTCCACTTCCCGGTGCATTGGAATTCAAACCAGGTTACAGCTATTATTTTATCAGTAAGTTTAAATTTTATTACATTTTCAAAATTTCAAATATCAATAAACTGTATTTTTCAACAGAAATACAAAAAAACAAATCAGAAAGATGGATGATAGGCCTGTAGCACTTACTTGTCTAAGTTTCATTGTATCATCGATTACATTCCTAATGGATTCGAAGAGAAGAAACTTATCCCACCTTAAACTTTTGTCAATTTTGACAATAAATGAAAATTATTTTACGAAATGATACTAAAAAGAGAAATATGCGCTTCTCAGTAAGAAATATCATCCGATCGTAGGAGGACGATGCAACGAAATGTCATTCGCATTTAATTTTCTTTTGTTAGTTGTGGTGCTGTCATTGGCAAAGGTATTATTCTATAAATGGATATTAACGTTTTCTCTTCAAAATCCTCTACATAATGACAGTTTTTTTTTCTAACTTTGATTTTAAAAATTGACATTGAGGATGAAAATTTTGAAAATGTAAAAATGTACGAAATAAGGATTGAATTTTCCAAATTTTCTGCATTTTACCATTTCGAAATCTAACTGGAACGACCATTTCAGATTAGAACTCAAAATTTTGCAACATAATTCTTAGTTAAAATTTGACCTGACTTTTAAGTAAGCTAATCTAGGTAAGGTGGAGAATGCCTTGAAAACTGCGAAAAGAATTCGCCCATTTAATTCCTTAATTTTAATGAAATAGAGTTTTTTCATTCACTCACATGTCTTAGCAATAAAATCAGACAATTGGCAAATTTCGGCAAAATCGGATGTACAAACGGACGTTATGTAATTTTAATGTAATCACAAAAAAAAAAAAAAAAAAAAGAAAACAGATTTTAAGACAGCGTTCAAAAAAAAAAATGTAATTCATCCACGATTGTTCAAAATGTCAGATAAAATTACAAACTTTGATAGATTACAGCATAAATTTTAATAGACTACAAGCAGAAAAAGTTTCAAATAAATTTAAATAGTTGGGATTAAATTTTAAATTTCCAAAATGGTACGAAATCCAACATGTAGAAAATTCATTATTATTCGGCCTCGAACTAGCATTTTTTTTTTCATCAAAGGAGATATTCACCTTTAATGATGCTATTTGGCATATTATTTGGAAGTGGTCGAATTTAACGTGTCATTACACTTGCGCTCAAGATATACGTAAGACTCAAAGCAGATGTAGCACCAATTGCGCAACTATCATCCTCCTGTAATTTAGTACTATCGGTAATCGGTAATCAAAAAAAAACAAAAAAAAAAAAAGAAATTGACTCTTAAATAGCAATATTGCATTTTTCGAAAAATGAAACAGGGACGAGTCAAGGATTCAATTTTAAAATAATTCGAGATCAATTAATTCACTTTCGACAATCTTCTTATCTTAGTAGGAAAAAAAAAATCGTTAAAACGAGGAAGGAAATTAATTAATTTATTAATAATATCCTTCACTGTCATTGAATGACTAATAAATTCTTTTCTTTTAATGTCAAAAAAAGGAATCAATCATTTCATATGCCTCTTATCACTATAACTGACCTTGATGATGTCCATTTCTTGCATTCTTTACATTTCCTCATAAGTGAAATGTAGAAAAAACAGACAACATATGTGACAAGATGACATACCTGTCCATTTCTCTCTTCGTCATTCGTTTTAAGTAGTCCATCATAGGAGAGAGGATGAAAGATTTTATAAAATAATTTGGTCAATAACCTAAATTAATTTCTACTTCCCAGAAGAATATATATATGTTGGATGTGATAGCCTAGGAAAATGTGGACAAAGATATCGATGCAAGAGAAATTACTTCTTATACATTTTAATTTTAATCATTTGAACAATTTAAATAAAAAGTTAGGAAAATTTAGATTCGAAAAAAATTTGAATCATTAAAACTTGGCGTTAGCTGAAGAAAGTTAAACAGAAATTTTGCTTTGAAAGAATTTCGTGAATCGAAATCGAAATCGAAAAGATAAAAAGATGTCATCTTTCAAATTAATAAAGTGCTGTTTCTTTTTCAGCCACTTCAGATGGTACCGAAAAGGGTATCGATAGGCGGTCCGGTGGTCTATGTGCTAGTGAACATATGAAAATCAAATTTGAAGTTCAATCAGGTAATAATACTTTCCAAAGTTTCTGTGAAAGAAAAGAGATGCTTGCAAGAAAAGAGCAATTTTGAAGTATAATTTTCAATTTAGTTGATTGTTTCCATTAAAATCAATTTCTTCTCCTTCATCTATACTATCATGATATTTAAGTAGGTTACAAGAGATTACCTAGGTATCAAATTACCTGTAGACTTCTTATCAATAGGTCATGTTGTAGAAATGTCATAATTTGATGAGTGAATAGCACCAAGCATATGCGTTATTGCCAATCAAATAATACCTAAGTAAACAGGTGTAACTGATAAAAGCATTTGTTCTTTTTCATCAAACTGGAAATGGTAATAAACTTGATAACCAGATTGAATTATCAAATTAAAGCATTTCAATTGATCGATAAGATTTCTCAAAAATGCAACGAAACAAACAATTAGACGATATTTGATATAATACCATGGATAATAGTATAATATTAATTTTAATTTACCATACTACAATGTTAATGGAGGGAATAACGAATATTGTCTAATGTTTAAATGACAATATATTCATTAATATTGTTAAATATGTGAATAAACAAACATAGACAGACAGATAGACAGACAGACAGACACACACTTCAATATTCACTTCAATTTCAATTCATCATTATAAACCAAGGACAATCATTTATTTATGTATGTACTATTGCTTATTATCGTTGTTGGTGGTAGTGATGATGTTGTTGTTGTTATTGTTGTTGCATTGAAACCTTTTGTCCTGAATTACTGAACAGATTGAGAAGAAAGGAAGGTATACATTTAAAATTAGGGGAAATAATTTATATATATAAGCAAGCAAAATTTAAACATAAATAAAATGTCAAATTAAGTAATGTGTTAAGTAAATAAGGATGTTAATTAAGAATGAGCTGTTGCATTATCATATTCTTCAAATTTCACATTTCGAAAATTATTTGAATAAAATTTTGCAATTAGAAGAAAAAATGTATTAATGCTGTAAAATTTAGCTTATGTTGAAAATTTCATTTAATTTTAAAAAAGAAAACTTTTGAGAAAAGAATCAAAATATCTGGAATTATTTCAATAAATATGCATTGGATGAAAATTATTTGAAAATTAGCAAAATGTAAGTGATAATGGTTTAGGAAAAATAATGAGCCAATTAAAAGCAATAATAAATTAATTACTCACTCTATTCCATCCTTAATTTTCCCCACTATCCTTTAATTAAATAAATTATACTTAGAGGGTACACTACAGCATACTTTACTACAATTCAAATCTAACAGCTAATTTATATGAATCAGACTAGTCTTAGTCTAAAGACATACTTAACAAACCAGTAATTTCATTCCACTCAAAGAGGTCAACAGTTAGCTTAATTCGTTATTTAAACGATAACGAAAAGAGATTTTGAGTTCCGATTTTTAATCTTGAAAGATTTTACTGTCGTGAATATGAAATCTTCTTATACGGATTAATTTAGGATCATTGAATATCAGAAGTGCTATGAAAATCTAGAAAATTATGCTAATTTCAAGGTCTTTGGATGAGATTTTATCATCGTCATTGTCAGCATCCTACATTTATAAATGAATACTAATTTATTAATTGAAGTTTTAGTGTAATAATTTTTCAAATTACATCTCATCAAAAATTGAATCACTAACAGAAACAAAAATTAGTTATAAATTTAATGTAAGTTTACAAAGAAGAAAAGAAACAAATAAAGTGATAAGCTCGAAGATCAGTTAAAATAGTGATAATTTACGAAAATTTAATAATGATATGCAAATAAATCCTTTTATAGATCGAGGTGACAGTGTCAATGATTATTTTGAACCTTCAAGTGCTCATTTTAGGCATCGATTACAGTGAGTTTTTAACGTATCTTAGTTTGATTGCCAAATAAATTCTAAATTAAAAGTAAATATTTTCGAATTGTTAATCATCTGCTGAAGTTATCCCGCACAATTGTTTCGGAATGATGAAATATTCCGCGTGGAAATCCCGGGGTTTTACTACGTTTTTGTACTGTTTGAAATGAAATACCTTTCAAGTATGTACATCAACAGTTATCGTCATCGACGTTAATTAGTGCTGTTGAGTTATGGGTAATTTGATTTACTATGTTAATTAGGTACTAAATCAATGATAATTAAGAGAAAAAGTAAATGCTCTAAATAAAGGGGAAATTAACGCTGATTTAGGAAGCGTGCAAAATTCATAAAGTTTTTCAAAATTTGCGAAGTTTTTGAATTTCTATGATGTGTTCGAAATAAAGTTCGAATATTGAAATTTAAATTTAAGCGATAAAAATGAATTTGCAGGAATTCAGCAGAAGTGTCAACTCCATTGTTGTATATAATTCATACTAGTGATTCATCTGCTGAAGGATATGTGGCACCAGAAGATGGTTAGTTTTGAAATTTCATTTCATTTAAAATACATACAAAATATTTGTGCCATTTTTAATTATCATAAAGTACCTTTTATGAATGATAAAATAATGCATGCAAATGAGACAGATGCAAAACGGTCATTAAAGAGAGTACAATTTGGTATTCCCTAAAGGAAAGGAATACCGCCTTTGTAATATGAATGTAATGGGAGATGATACTCAAATAATGACCGATTATTCAACACCTGCTAGGTCAATAGAAGAGCTTTAATGAACAAAATACTTTAATGGGTAATAAATTATCATTTAATGGGAAGGATTTTCGTTAAAATATCTGTGGAATTTTCATCTTCAAATATTGGGATTAAATGAGAAACAGAAAATCAGAATCCTACTGCATTTTGTCTTTTTTTTTTTAATGAAAAGACAATTAATTCCTTTTTCAAATTATAAACAAAATTTCAATGTATGAATATTTTTCACTTGTAATTTGAGCACAAGAAATGGATGAATCATCCCGATAAATTCATATCGAAGTAATAATTTTTGCTTTCAACATTCTAAAATCAATCATTGATTAATTTTACAGAAGGCGATGCGGCTTACAATTATCAGTTGAATATATCACTAACGGCGATAGCTCTAATATTTCTGTATTTCACTGCCATCGTGTGATTATTTCAATTGGTTCATCAACAAAAACCCTAATGAACTACTTATTTTTGATGGTCATTGATGATATGCAAGCTTAGCTAAATGATTTTATCTGATAACGTGATCAGTTGTTATACCGGAATATCAATCCTTCACAGAAATCATTTTGTATGAACAAATATAGCCAAAGTCTAATCTAATTTAAACTGTGATGTTCACAAAACTCTCTTCATGATCACGTCTGTACACATTCATCATTTTCATTATCCAATGGTAATGAGCTAATTATAACTTGTCATGCAAATTCTGAATCATATAAATAGTGACTTATGACATCTTTCTCGTCCAGCACAACAACAATTAATATTCTTCCTCGAAATCTTTGGCAATTTTTTTTTTTCGTTCATTCGATAAAATAAAATTTTCCATTGATTGATTATAGAATTGGAACATTTCTTAAAAAGTTAAATTTAATGCAAAATCCAGAACTCGAACTTCTCAAACCCGAGAATTTTGTGATGATAATGATGACTGCATGCTATCTTTCAGTCGGAACGTCGGAAATGTGGATTTAGTGAAATTTCATGGGTAACGTATAGAAAAGCAGATAACCTGGGAGATCTACAGCTTTGCTGAATTAACACCATCTTTTTTAATCGTCCTCCAAATATTTTAGTACTTTCCAGCATTGCATTATCGTATCTTATATAAGCATTCATCATTGGTGGGTTGCAAAAAACATCTGTGGAAGACTCCACAAAAACATGAAAATTATTTCAAGTACACAATTTCGGAAATCTTTCCAAACGAAATACCAATATTATAGTATTGATACTTCAAGAACTTATAATTTCTTCCTCTTTGAGTAAATTTATATGACAATACAAGAAGAATATCGATTTTCGCTTCTTTTAAACGTTTTAACAAAACAACACTTCAACCTCAACGATGTACTCTCATTTTAACTTGATCTTCCTTTGTGCTTACGATCTTCATAATGCCACTTCACAGCATTCATCACAACTGAAAAAACTATCCTAGCTTACAGCATTATTTCAAGCGATAAATAATTCTAGCAAGCACGATATCACCACATTATCACTTTCATAAATTGTTATATCGATAGATAGATAGATGAATAGATGGATAGAAGATATATATATATATATATATATATATATATATATATAATTATACACATAGACATAGACAACTTTTCGATGTTCAGAATTTCAAAATATGTACATCACAGAATCGGTAAAAGAACATACATTTGTAATAATGTTTGGAATATATTCCTTAGAGTCAAATGATATGATTTAAAGGATTAACATAACGGAGAAATCAAAGAAGTTTCTAAGTTTCACTCCACCATCATTAAAAATGATTTTTTATCGTTAAACTTGAATAATTGAGTTGTTTTTTAAGTTATACAAGTTTGAAGGTGGCAAAAAGTGATAAAATGAAAGTACAAGTACGTTACTGTAATAACGATCAAGATAAAAGTTCTGAATTTGAAAGAAATGGAAAAACGAATATATTTTCTCTCTATTTAACTTGAGTTCACAAAATGAAAACTCAATTAGAATTCACCTAAGATTCTGGATTCTGACCGAATTTCTGAGTTCTGTTTCTTATCGTATTTTAATTAAAACAGAAAAAAAGAAGAGAAGGGAGGCTGACTTAACGAAACTGACTCTAATGTCAAAACATCATCATGAAGAGTGCATAAAACTTGATTTTTTAAAGCAAGAGATATATGATTGACAGAAAATTTAGAGACTAACTACTATTTTTCTTTAACATTATCTTTCATATAACTAGGACTCTTGCAACAGCTCACAAATAGAAGTAATGCTTGATCGATTCTTTGGATCGACAGCTATCATTGCATGAATTGCATCTAGGATTTTTTGACTATACCTGAAAACAAATGAAAGTTTAAATTCCAATACAAAAAAGCGAAATCAAATTAGGGACTTTCTGCGTTTCCTCTTCCTTACACTCCAACCGTAAAATTGGAAATTTTGGAGCGAAAATTTTAATTTCCCATTCTAAACAATACAAAGTGAACTTACGGATGACCTTCGACATAAGTAATTTTCCCTGACTGAACAGCAAGTGCGATGCTATCACCTCGTTCGTAGATATCATCAAAAGGTGAGCGAAAAAAGCATAAGGCAAATAAAAGGCAACCAAGTGACTGAAATTTAATCTTTTTCTTCTTTCATTTTTGGTCTATTAATGATAAGTTGGCAATTATATTTAGAAAGTCGAAGTTAAATTACAGTGAAAAGATTATTAAAAATAACACAAACCCAAATATCTACAGATTGATCGATTGTTGAACCGACTTCACAAACAAAAAGTTCTGGAGCGCGATAGGGCATTGAACATAATTCACCAGCTTCATCCTAAAACAGTAGGACATTATGAATATCTTGCAAAAAGTGATTTTGTTGAGTCGCATAGTACTCAATAGACAAAGTAACAGTTATTATTCTTCGATATTTCTTAAAGTGCTATCAAAATGTGAAACTTCTAAGCTACTTCGAAAAAATAATCTGAAGATAATTAGCAATAGTACAAAAGCATAAGAAAAACTAGCCAACTGCATTCTTGACTCTTTTCCGTTATTAATTATTATGGGACACGCGAAACAACTACCAAAATCCATCAGTATTGGACGATCATCGTCTGACAACAACACATTAGCTGGTTTTATGTCTCTGAAAAACGTTCTATTTTTTTCAAAAAACAGACAAAAATTTGCAAAGATTCCAGAAGTTACGTATAGAAAATGTGTAGATGAAATCAAAATTCTTTTATTCGATAAAGGTTAGAAAAAGGCCTTTTCTCAAAAAGCTAGAAAATACAAATATTTGCTGGAATAATATGTAAATCATTATTTAACTTTCGCTTTCCTATCAGAGTGGGACTAAAATTGCATGGGTTACCCTGCTAAGATTATCAAAATGTGCCCGAAGTGAAAAAACTCACCTATGAGCAATGGGAGGAGAAGATGAATGCATTAACTTAACAGCGGAAGCAATTTGTAGAAAGAGACGTATCACCCGTTCTTCATCAATGTAATCACAACATGAACGGCGATTTGTAAGTTCATATTGAAGACTACCATGCTGAAATGTCAAGTAAATACATTATAGCCCTAAAAATCCAAAAAAATTTAGTAATCCAGTAGATCTAAGATGAGACGAGAAAATCGGTGCAAGGAAGGTAAATTTTTATTTACATTTCTTAAATGAACAGTCATAACTTCTACCTTAATACTAACATTTTTTCAGATTTTACGAAAACATAAATTAGTCATCCTTTTTCTAAATACTAAAACTTTTCAAGAAACAAGAAAATTATCATATACCTTGTAAAAAGTGAAGATAAGTGAAAATCGAAGGCCATGAGGAATTTCGTCATCCGTAAAACATTCCAGTGATAAGATGTTTGGATGCATTCCAAACCGTCGTTGTACATCAATTTCATTCCGAACACGTTCAACATCTGTCTTTGAATGACAATCAATCCGCTTTAAGGCCCATTTATGGCCAGTTTTGCATTCTTCTACCAGAAATAATTGACTGAAGCCTCTGGAAACTTTTAAATAATATTTCTTTGTGATTTTCAACCCTTTTACCAAAATCGAACAAATCTGCAAATCCACTTCATTTCAAAAAACTTCATAATATTTAATCGTTGTATGAGCTGTAGAAGTTGCTCCATATTTGTTAACGTGAAATAAACGTCTTCTAAATGGATCTTTTATTTTCACTTTGAAATACTCGAATCGAGAATTTACCCTTTAGCGAAAGGTTTCAGTATTCGATATTGTTGCATTCCAATTTCAAGATCTGGCTTACCGCAAATGCAACCCATTCTGCGTAGCCCTAGAAGTGTATGTGAGATGAACGGAACAATAAACAATCAGGTTTCGGCAGGAACATTCTAGCAACAACTTAAAAAAATGAAAACAAACCTCGCCAATAGAACTGTAAACTGGAATTCCACGGAAACTCCAGTGTAGTAAACTTTAACGCTTGACTCGATCAACATAAAAATTGTTGCTAACAAGCATTTTTCATGTGCTATTGCCAATCACAAAATTAGTTCCCTTCTAAAAATTGATAACCAGTACATAAGATATATGTTTTACTTTACAGAGTCCTGGTCTCTACCTTTTAGAACTCAACAAACAAGAAAAACTAAGATAAAGCTATGCACGATCTATTATAATAAAGAATATTATTACAGTAATATCAGCAAATTCCAAGCTGTAAGACATAAATGACAACGAAATATTAGAATTTTATATTGATTTTTATTTTTAAAATGAGTTGTCGCTTATTACAGTTGCAGTAAGACAACAAATATAGAAAAAAAAAACAACAGATGGCCAATCAGAAACAAGGCAGTAGTTCTATCCCTAAACAAAATAGCACCGCAACAAAAAGATGATATTAAATTACAAAATAAAGCTTGAAAAACATTGGACTAGGAAAATTAAAGCTTGCAGCAATAATAAATATTTCAAATTTCCATATTATTTGTGATAAAGGGGCAAATGTGTTAGTGAACAACTAAATAAACATAAAAGCTTATTTCGTTTAATTACAATGACTGCAGTTCCAGCTAAAGAAATATAGAACGACTAACAACTAAATTATTCAAAAAAAAAAAGCAACAAAATGATCTGGAAATAAAAATTTAACTATAAGACCAAGTAATCATGCCTTCGTAATTAGCTTAAAATATTATTGCCTATTCGAAAACAACGCGCAACCAGAAATCTGAGCATTGGTGAAAATCTTATTACTTCATAATTCATCTTTATCTGTTTTTTTGGTTATCCGTGTTATACTTTCTACATCAACAATATCCGAATCTTCTGTATCACTAAAGTAACCATGCTGATAGGTGTACCTTTCTGGAACAACAATGGTCGGATAAATCGCATAGGCAATTAAATCGCGATGTGGAAATGCATTTATCCATGTCGTATTTGGATGCTTATTGAACATAATTGGGATATATTCATCTACTGGTAAAAATTTTTTCAAAGGATTGCCACCAAGCAGTTTTCGGGCACCATTCAATGACAACATATAACCAAGTGTCCAATATGAATAATCAACAGTACTTAGGTGTCGATGACCTACAAAGATGCATAGATGTAAATTGAGTAAGGTGTAATGAAGTTTCACTGAGTGAAAAGATTACCCAAGTAATCTTTTCCAAGTTCTCACTGCCCAACCTGCACATTTAGAGAGAATTGGAATTATGGAGTTCTTCCGAAATAGAAGCTGCTTACCGTACGTCTAGCCCAAAAAGTTCTTTGAAAGCGCTATTAATGGCTGAATTACAAATAATTAGCTCCATACTGTAAAATGTTTATAAAAGTCCTCAAAACTTAACCAAAAATCAATGGAGTTTGCAAAGTCTGCATCTGATAACTTACCAGGCACCCAGTTTTCATTTGCACCTTCCAGCCGTTTTCTGCCCAAATATACCAGATCCCATTCAATTCTCGAACTATCAATATCTTCAATGAGCTCTTTCAGAAGATCCGTTGAATTAACCATAAAGCGCAAATCATCTTCGAATATAATTACACGATCCATTTTTTTTTCGACTACTTCTTGCCATATGCGATAATGACTCAAAAAACAACCAACCTTAAAACAAAAAATTTAAGTTTCATCCTAAAATACGATTCGATGGCTGTTATTTTAGTGAAGCAGCTGAAGGATACATCGAAAAAAAAAAAAAACTAAAACATCCATTATTCCACCAATTTTTACATTAATGTTGTGTTTCCATAAACTCTACTTACTTCTCCTGCTTTCATCGGTCTTTTGTAGTATGGATCTTCATATCCAGGCAAAAATTTAACTTCGCTGTACAGAGGTTCCGAATCCAAGTGATGACCATCAGTTGCTTTCCACCACGTATATTCAAATCCCATCAGTTTTAATAATTCCATCATTTTAATTTTTCTTAAACAGTTTTAACAGCTTTAGAGTATAAAAAATTACTTTTCAAGAACTATTTCCATAAAATTCGGCTAGAAACTATCAAAAAAAAAAAAAAAAAGAATTAACAAATAAAAAATAAATTTGCTCCACAAATGTGCGTTCACTATAAAACCATAGAGAATAATAGAAAACTGAAACGCAGAAAAGACATCCTTATAATGCTGTTGGTAAAATATGGTCAAATATAATCGTTTTTATTTAACTTAGAACTTTTACAAATACCTTTCGCTTCTTCGTTCGAGATTGATAACATAGATTTTATCAACCGCAAAAAGCGATGGTCTCGGATAAGTGACTTTGAGGAACGATGAGTGTACAATTGGCATCACACCACTATCAGCAATCCAATCGGCTAACAGATAACGAAGCTGTAACAGAAGTTACTTTATTCAAATTATTATAGATTCCACCATCTCGAATAACAACTCCTTTGCCAAATATCTTACGCACTGCTCAAACTATAAAACACAAGTCTCGATAATGAAAAATGCGAAATAAATTTAGCGATGACTACATTTTAGGACAACAACTTTAGTTCTTTGACTAATTTCTCAAATCAACGTTTCGTATGTTTGACTGTGCAGATGGAAATTCAGAGTCACACAATAAATTACATCGAGTCAAAATATCTCTTCAAATAAACTAACCAATTTTCGTTGAGAATCCAGAGAATGTAATGAATGATTGAAGAAATATCCATAAAAATGCTCATTATCCAAGAAAAATGGTATGTTCATCCGAGATGCCGAATTCTCAAGTACAGCATTTGGCTCTTCAGAATCATTTTTAGAATAACCGTATAAATTTTCGGAGGAAAATGTTAGAAATGATGAGTCACCATGTGCCAAATCTATTAACAACGGTTCTGGAATCACTTTAACCTATAATAGACCCATTTGAATAATTTTAGAAAATGACACTAACTGGCATTATCCTGATATCCATCTTCCGCATTTCTGTTGAAATCCTTAAATGCATGACAATAGTCAAAAATCCATTGCTACCAAACATCCCACCAAATTCCATTGCTACTAAACATGCTACTCCAGCCAAATTCATGAAAATTAGAAATTTATGATAAAAAAACTGTATAAACTTACTTCAATGGTCGATATTTCTTTTCGATTGTTGTAATCTTCAGATATGAAGATTGTAGGCGGATCACCGTACGGCGTAAAAAGAAGAGGGGCAATGGCCAATTTCTTCTTTTGCATCAATGTTTGGAGAATCCTGTGATCCGTCAACAAATGATCACCCTGAATTTTTTTCTTCAAAATAGTAATTTAAGAAAAGCAAAGAAATGATTTTTGATCGTTTTTACATTTCAGTTTTAAACACTTTAAAACTCTTTGCGAATTGTATCATAACTTCAAAATATTCTATATTTGTATCAGATTCGAAATTTCTATTCAAAATCCAAATATGAAGCAACACATCATGTGTACCTTTAGATAAAGCACATAGCTTGCTCTACTATTTCTTGCTTTCATTAATGCCTCTTCTTGCCAATTTTTCGTATCAGTAGTAAGAAAAATGGAACGATAATACTTCCTTGCATCGTCTGACCATCTGTAATTTACTTGCAAACAGTCATAAAAATTGTTACTAAATATCACTGCTAGTGATCTTTAACTGCAAGTTATGATCATCTAATGCAAACATTATGGCATGCAATTGCAATAAATGTATCACGCTTTGCTATATAAATAAAACTGACTGTTTGGTTTTGGGCAAAGTTGCATCAATATGTGTTCCCATGTATATATCAATTAGAATCTGATCCTTCGGATAGTCAAGATTCTCTAATAAACCAAAAAAATATGGCAATACATGAGCATGATTATATAGGCGAATAGCTATTGATAACATTGGATAGAGTTGACGATAGTCCGCTTCCCGGAAGAATGCATTCTGCGCCGTTGAAAAAGTGAAAACGATAGCTAATATTACTGCAGTATGATACATCTAGAATAAGGAACATTGGTGATCGGATGAAATTTCTTTTTGTTGAAATCGATTGCCAATTTATGTATTGCAGAATTGAACGAAAACGAAATGGAATAAATGTATCGTTGGAGGTGGAAAGAGTACAGTAAGTCATTGCAGTTCTGTCAAGGTCAACTTAATTCGAATAAATTAACAAACAAAATATTACTCCTGCGAAAAATGTAGCCTTGTTTAACGATGAAAAACAAAAGGTGAGAACTAAATCAAGTAACTCAAAGCTTTTATTGAATATAAAGTCAAAATATAACTCAAATTTCCTCTCTGATCCTCATACGTCTGAAAGCAGGAAACCTTTTTATACGTTGAAACAAATTCACCACAAAGAGTCAGCACACATTCCAGAAAATGTATTATATAATTAAGTCTCGGAAAAGATCATAAGCTTCCCGAGACTAAATTTACTTCGGAAATCAAATCCAGAATAATTTGGGAATGAACACAAAGGCACCATACAACCAGAAACCTCAATTTTTTTCACCGATGCAGTAAAAATCCCAATCAATCAGTCGGGAGTTTTATACCCACTACACAAAAAATTACAGAGCTGATTGAAATGGGTGAAAATTCTTCAAGTAAAAATGAAAAGACGAAAACAGGGCGCTAGATGGGAATTTGATTACCTGAGAAATAAGGCCAAAAAAGCTTTACCAAATACGGTCAACAAATGCATGACAAACTAAGCACATCTAGTGACTGCATGCGCCTCAGCCTTATTTGTTGGGTAAATAAATCTTGAACTTATCAAAAACAAATTATCGAAATTAGTCGACAAAACACAATAGAGCCTCCGGAAATATAATCATGCTACTTTGTTCAAAGAGTGCAAAATATTCCTCCAAAAAGAATTTAACAATAGTAGCATAAAACCCAAATTTCTTCTAAAAACCCAGCAAACATCTGAAGTCTCAATCTGTGATCAGTCAAAGAAGAAAGACAAATGCTAAACTGAATTAAAATTCCCAACATTATAGAAAACGAAAACGTCGTCTACTTCATCTCAATTACCATTCACGACTTGTCTTTATTTCTTCAGATAATATAAACGAGCATCCCAAGTGCTCCCATGAAAAATACCCTGATTAGGGCGGTATTTTCACAGCATGACCTGAAAATTTTTCTAAAATCACGGGGCGAAAAAACCTGGAACTCTGTCAGGAACTGATATAGGATCTACATATCAGGCAGCAAAAGACAATGAGAAAACAAAGCATCACACCGAAAAAATACACGAACGTAGTTATACACAACAGCAGCAATGAGAATACAAAGACTGTATTTTATATTAGATATAAAATTTCTTTAATCTATATATTAGAAAAATCAGCTCATGCAAGGTATTCATAGAGATCCTTCTCATTTTCCACCCTTTGCAAATACTCCTTTTCGATCAAAATATCAATGCATTTTTTAATCATCGGCACTTTTGGCTTGAAACGCGACGCTAATTGCGCGAGAACCTGCAATTCTTATCATTTACTCCTTGAAACTCAGCAATGCATTGTTTACTGAGCAAAATTGACAATCACTTGAAGCTTCCACGACATTCATCTTGGACAACTTACCAAAGTGTGGCAATTGCAGTGGTTATCCTCTGTCAAAACCGAGAGGAAAGAATACTGAATAAATCTGAATAAACCGACAATATGAGCAGCTATCTGCTTTTTCTTAATTAAAGTATAAAGAAGTTTGGTTACTCAAACTATCATAGCGGTGAATTCGTATAACTCGAAAAAAAAAAATTTTAAAAACTCTATTTACCTCAGTGATGAGTTGAGTGTGTTTCATCTTTTTCCTCATCTTCATAATGCGGACAATAGCAGCCTGAAACAGCGAGAACCCATAAAATCAGAAATAATCAATGATACTTGAACTATCTCAAGTTAGAATAAAAACTTGATGAAACACCAACCTGCACGACCAGTCTTCTATCATCTTCCACTGATTTATGTACTTCCACTGTTTCTTGACGTATTTCAGCCCGTGCCATCGTTTTCGAAAGATCAACTTTTAATTTTTTGCTAAAAAATTTCGCTTTTGAATCTTTTCACAAGAAATAACTAAATCCTATCATCATTAAAAAATAATTCATACTTTGAAAAGTCAGAATTCAGTTTTAGAACTGTTGCAAGAGGAGTATTTGCGTCAATATCAATATTTGATCCAGCAACCGACAACAGCTCTACCTGTAAGTGATACTGGTAAAAATTGAAAGAAAGCTTTAGATTAACAGAGCCATTGAAAATTGATGCTTCTACATTTTTTTTTTCTTTTTTTTAAAAAAAGACTTCCAAAACAAACCTTGACAAGGGCTTGAGCAATTTGCGTAACGACTTCACGTCTAAGTTTAGTACTATCACAAATATGTTGCAACGTCATTTCTGTGTTTTCATTATACAACATTAGGACAGCCATCTGAGCTGTTGTAGCCTGGAAATAGTATTAATATCATAAAGCTACAAAAGAAAGATAACGAAGTATGGAAAGCTTAGAATTAGGAATTTCCTCAGATGCATTTATTGTTACGCGAGTAAAACCTACAGTACAAAATTGAATCTCCCAATTATTGCGAATGCACATTAATATTAGTTTTTGTATATTTTCCATATTTACCGGTACCAGAAGATCGCTCTGACTTTCTGTGCAGTTTCTTGACGATTACCAAGAAACAGATGCATGCAACATATATATATATATACTTTTTAAAAACAAAAATCACTTACAGTGAAGGTATATTTCCTTTGAAAACCGTAAGCTGAAAGCTCTCCACGACACTGCGCCAGTAGCCATGTTAATTTCCGACCCGTATGTTGTGTTTGATAAAACCTAAGAAGAAGCGAAATATTCATAAGAAAACCAAAAAAATCCAATTGTTTAATATTATAAGGATTCTTTATAAATAAAATATTTCATCGCTCTAGAATCACTAGATATAATGTCTTCAAAATGCATCACTTTCATCAAACATTAGTGCCTCAAATATATTCCACAATTTTTTATAATTTTGGGGATTTTAATTTCAAATTTACGGAAGATTTCCACTCCATACACTTACTCATTAAACGATTCCATACATTTTGTGAGTTGTACAGGAATATCAAAAATAGGTGACTGACTGAAAGGCCATACACCTGACCCGAGCACCATAATTGAAAAATCCAACCCCAAGTTCATATTTTTAGTCGCTAGATGTTGTTTATATCTTTCCGTTATATCCTGAAAAGTAGTATTAAACTTAAAAGAATTTTTCTTTCGCCAACAACTTCACAAACTGTAAAATCCAAGAATTCATTGACGAAAGACGTAAACATTAGTCACGCTAAAAGCTGATTTTGATGACAAGTTGCTTTACTGTGAAACACTGTTAAATATTGGATATGCTGATAACTTCTTTTAAAACGATCATATGAATTGTTTACTTTACTAAGACTAGTATCAGTGAACATTCGCTGTAGTTTACTGGTGTATTCGAATCCACACATCTGCTTCAGTTTCGAAATCATGTTGCTTTCAGCTTCATCACTGGCACTAAGTTCATTCACAAGTCGCTTTGCCAACATTTTAGTGTAAAACTTTTGAAATACGTCTTTATCTTCGATATATTTGAATACAATCATCTAAAATGAGGAATAAACCTTCAAATTAAATTTCAAACTGTCATCGCCAGAACCCACCGAAAATTCTGTATGTTCCATAATTTCTTTTTTTTGAGGAAATCTTAAACGGATTCAGATTTAGACTTTTCGTAAAATAATGGAAGACTAGTAAAGTTTGCTTTAAACTTCGAATTCTCAAAAAGAAGATCCATACGATTTGATTAAGGAGATCTTCGAGCTCATTTTCCTCTGGATTTTTGGCACTTTTCTTCAACAGAAGATCGCAATATCGAGCCAAAAGTTCCGGACTTTTCGATGTGTTCTGAAAATATGTTTAAGACTAAACTTTCATCCCGTTTGAGCCTTTCTAGATGAAAATAAACGAAAAATTAAAACTTACATTTGCCTTCTTCGTGACACTGTTACGATTGATGAACGATGTGCATGCTTTATCCAGTGCTTGCACGAAACCAGGTTCATTTTTAAAAGAACAAGTCACTAAACTATGATAGCGTTTGTGGACTTCCAAAATTGTTGAAACATATTGCTTTGGGTCCTGAAATCTTGGACATTTAGTAAACTAGCCATTAAATAACAATATTAAACTGAATTTCAGTAATTTTCACAAATATTCAGTAGAACTGAAGCAGAAATCATTATAACAAATAAACGAAGTCAAACAATCTTAATCAAATATCACTAGAAGTACCACATTTCTCAGTTAAGTGAATACAACTTACTTTTTGACAGTACTGCATTAATTTAATCTATTTTAATGTAATCACTAATAAAAATCTTAGAAGCACAGATTATGCGGATTCCACAATTCTACAGATATGCGATCTCTTGTACTTTTAGTGAGATGCTTCAGAGCTACTAAGATGTAAAGCTAATTTTTTTGGTACTTTATAAACACCAACATTCACTGCCATATCGGAGATTTTATCTAACGCGGCTTCTCCTTGACGAGCAATATGCTTCTCCAATGCGAGTCGTAACTCGTCTAAACCGTTTTCTACCCGATCACAAAGAGTATACATGCGCTCCAAATCAGAATCCTGAAGGAATATTAAAAGATTTTCGAATTCTGCTATAAAGACGATTGGAACCCCAAATCATCTCAAGCAATTTCTAGCACAAAAACAGCTGAAGAAGAGAGAAAATATTTCTAAATAAGTATCCTTTGTTTTGAAATTACTAAGTTTGCATCAAGACAATAAAAGGAATTCAGAGTTTAAAGATGACCTTATTTGACTCAAGCAGATTTCCAAATTCATTCTGAAATAAATCAAGTTGCTTCGTGATAAGTACTTTTTCCAACGTTTTTGCTAGCAAATCCTGCGTTGACTCATGAAGATAAAGGTCGCAGCGTTCTTTTTCTTCCTTTAATCGAATTTCAACCTAAAATCTAGATAAATTTAAATAAATAATGCATAGAACATTTCAAAAATCCCAAAAAATGTGGCAGCAGACAATATTTTATATCTTTTGATGTTTGCGAAAATTCTAATAACCAATAGAAAGCAGATGAAATCAAACCTTCTTCATATACTCAGTAACAGAGTTTGCGGCAATAAATTCAGTGGCTTCGTTGGCAAAATAACTTTCCGTATCGGCAATGAAGCGTTTCTCAAAGTAATCACGGTAAACACGTAACTTAGGTAAACGATCAACATGAGTTGTCGATGAACTTGTTGCCTGACCAGTATTTGTATCATTTTCATTGACGCCTAATTCCACTGAAAATAATCGTAGTTTAACAAAGATTGCCTAAAATAAAATCGAAAGGACATCGAAGATTGACGCTCTGTTCCTCTCAGGGTCTTATATGCTAACCACCTATCTTAGGTAATTATTCCCGTCAAAAATATAGGAATAATTATTTAAAAGAAGTAAGGCTAGGCAATTTGAGCGAAGTACTCGCAATGACACGAGATCTTAAAAATAGCAATCCAGATTAATGAACGCACCATAGCACTGGATCACTCCACTAATGAGTTTTGTACTGATTTTTTCGCCATTCCTTTCACGTTCAATTAGTTTCAACACTGCACTTGTTACGTTATCGCGCATGTGAATGAAGAGAAACTCCTTCCACGTTACAATTGCCAGCTGAAAACAGTTGGTAACAGTGACGAATCAAGAATCTAAAAAATCGCAGTCTGAGGCTATAAAAATTATTCTTAATGAATGCTAACCTTCAACGATAAAAAGAATTCTATTAGGAATGAAAACATGAAAAGCAGAGGTACACAATGCAAGCTTCGAAATACAATAGAAAATGATCATTACAACATAAATTTCGTAGATGTCCTCATTTCCTTCATCCAATTCTCGCTTTATCCAATGACGATTCAGATAGCTGAATATTCCTCCCACCACTTTAGAACTAAATCGATAAGAATCCCACTGTGTCGTAAAGTAGTTCAGAATGTCCTCACCACTCAAATCACGCCCTTTCTATAAATGAAAGTTGTTATTAAGCTAATATAAAGACACAGTCACAGATCAGAAAAAATTCTACCACACTTTCCAAAATCATGAGAAATAGAAAAATAATATTTCATCAGAAATAGTCTTCACCACCCAAATCGTTGAAATATACAAAACAAACCTGATATACATTTTCAACATAATTCTGAAAAAAATGCTTCAGATGATTGTAGAGATCTAAACCAACGAATTCGGCACCAATAGAACCAGGATTGCTACCACGTGGAACGCGATTCGGACGATTACGTGATCCAGCACGCTGCGAATCATTGTTGTATGCAACAGAGGTGCAAAATGTGTACACACGACTATAAATATTTGTTTCGAACATTTTATTCAAAAAGATTATCAATTTAATTTGTGCAGTTCACTTTTTAACTTATTACTGAGTACATTGAAAGCTTCCAGCGGCCTGCATTGTGCGTTGAGCTATGCGAAATAAGAGATAAAGTTTTTGACACTGCTGGTAAACTCAAGTTCCTTCAGGGACAAATTCATTACTTAATCAAAAACTTGACAAAATTTCAGTTAAATAAAGAATCTAATTGCAAACAGAATTATAGCTTTTTTAGAATTTCAAAACTTGACAAAATCTACCTGTAAAGCTGCATATAACGAGCCGGCATCATAGTTTGCCGAGCGTAAACTTCTTTGAGACCCACTTCCATATCGCCCCAAATTTCATCTATTGAAGGTGTAGTACGAAGACCCATTTTATCGGCGGTATCTACTGTAGGTATGGATCTTTTACGCGTATTCCCTGTTCTCATTAAATAAATAGTTTCTTCAGTTGGCCTGAAAAAAACTTCTACAATTTGATAAGCCAAAACTTAGGCTTTCTATAGTTTCAATAAAATGGGACCACTGCAAGTAGTATTATTAGAAGGATGAATTTTAAAATACAGGTCAGCTACTTCATCAGTATTCAGATAATATATAGATACTACAGAAATGGTATTTCCAGCAGTTAGCCTAGAAGAAGTAAACCGCATACCATCAGTGCAAAAATACAAATGACATAAAAATACCAATGAATGATACTGAAAAGCTCCATACTTATCTTATATTCATTTGAACAGTAGCAGATGAATAATTCGAAATGTAAATTCTCAATCTTGAAAAGTTAAACCAGAAAAAAAAATTGAAAATAACCTCCAATTACTTTAAAATCTTGAATTACAAATGTTAGTCTTTCTATAAACATAAATAAAAATCCTCGCATTGAAGGACTGAATCAAGAAATATTGTCTTATTTGTTAATATTATATACTATAACTTACTCACTGCTGCTTATCCTTCTGAACCGCCTGCAGTACAACGACGATAATTGAGCTTGAACAAATGAATCTATTCGTATTCACTGAAAATGATTACTTTGTTAAGATGATTGACAAAATTCAGCTCATTATCCATCTAAACCGAAATTATCCAAAACAGCAATTAATACATGGTTATGATGTTAGATGATAAATTGATCGATATGATATGAATGGTCGAGTATTCAAGCAATAGTTGCAGCCTAAGATCGCATAACACTTGTGTCCACTCCAATATAACTGATAATTGATAAAGTTGAAAAAATCAAATTTGCACTATAAAAGAAATATATTTAGAAAAAAAAAGAAAACGAGAATATCGACATAACTTGAATTTGTTCCTTTACATTTAGTAAGACAAATGAAATGATATAATCTAACTAATATGCCTTAGTATTCTTAAAATAACATAGGCTTTTCTGTCGTATCCCACAAAACAAAATATTGATAATGAAGGAGGAGGAGGAGATGACCTTGTATGATTAAAAGATAATCAGATGCTTGTCTCATCATCCTTCAACTATAACAAACAGAATTACTGCAGTGAGAAATTACAATATTTAACTCTCATCCAAACACGTCTTCACTTCAATAATTCTACTACACGTCATTTAGTCAATCAATCAATCACGTCTACCTTCTACCAGTTGCCACGTGACCTACTGTTTTCCTCGTAACGAGATGTTTAAATGAAGCGAAATAGTTATCTCAAAGTGAATCCACGCCCAATAGGTAATATTGGCCAATCATAAAGTGCCTAGTGTTTCCATGATGGGCTAACCTTTTGATATGCAGGGTAGCTAACGAGGAATGACTGGCTTACCATCATACTGCTATTCTCAGATAAAGTTCACTATGTCGAACCTCAGGTCATCTGGACATATCCGTTCTGGCTATCATTCCCTAGCTATATTCTGTTAGATAATATCATCGGGGAGGGGAGGGGAGGGGAGGGGAGGGGAGGGAGGGGATGGGGGAATATATCTCATATAATTTGATACACATCCATTGCTCTCCCCCGCGGTTTCTCAGAACAATTTTTAGCATGTATCGCTCTGCACATTCCGTCTAATACATGGTGGTGCAAGAATTTTGATTATAATGTCTATATGCATCTGCATAAAACATAATACTGTAAATCCCGATCAAGTCTCGAGTATTCGCGGAGATTTTATTTAGCTGCATCTCTGTCATCTTTCCATATCTCTTCACCATAGTGCTACACACTTTTCTCCTCCATTTTATGCTCTTCGATCTAACTACGACACTTTTCGATGTCACGATGATTATTGATTCATTTGGTGTTAATAGTCAGAATGGCTTCCTACAAGTTGAAAATGTGATAGGAATATACGTAAATTATTGACGTATGTATGTTATTGCGTGCATATATGCGTAAATTATATGGACGTGGTATGCGTACATATGACGCAAAGTGTTCAGTTACCCATGGATGACTGATTAGCTGAATACTGATGTGGATACCTCTGAATACTTGGTGATATGTCAAGTTACTTTGATATTAAGTTTGCACACGCTGATGTGATATGCGTAAAGTGCTCAGTTGTCCGTCGATATGATATGATTGATCGCTTGGTTGCGAATTCCTGACATAACTTGCGTTATTGCATATCGATAGTAAGTAGTGAATATAAAACGTATGTCTTATATTTACCTTACAGGATATTAACATTGAATCTAAGAGCACATTCTTAAACATTACTGCTGCGTCGATTGTCAAAACTTCGTAAAAGTTGAACATTGATGATATTATCGTTATCATTTCAGCAGTGGTGATATCATTGTTATCATTTGAGATATCGTCTGCAGTTGATCATTTTTGTCGCAATTTTAGGTAATTTTTCATTTTTTGCTTCAGTTTATTCAGTTTTCAAGGCCATTCGTCAAGAAATCTTTCTTATTTTCTCAACTCTCTTCACAGATAGGCCCTAACGAGAGGCTTTTCTGTCCTTCATTTGTTAAGATGCCCGCCTACTTTATGAGGAAATTAGGCATTAAGTGTATAAGTTCAATATGGCAGTGTTGTCTCGGTTGAAATTGTACTGAAAATTTTTGTTTTAGAGTGTTATCATACATAAAGCAGAGTTGGAAACCAAAACGGTTGATGAGGCCATTTATTTGTTTCCACGGTTTGAATTCTTTTATTTCCGACTAATGAGTAAAGATCAGAGGTCAAATTTTAATACTTCACTATCGAATTTACAAAGCATAAAATTCAGTTTCCGTTCCTTCCAAATTTTCAAAAAAAAGCCCATTCACACATGACCTTGCATGGCAATCGTAATTTAATAGAACTTGCAGGCTTGTCACACGACATTTATATATATCCCATGTATGTATCATCATTATATGTATTATTGTTATCAGCATCATCATCATCACCACTATCATCATCATCAACCGTGAAAATGTTATAGTTGTCGAGAGAGATATCGTTATATTATCGTTTATCACTATCATGCCTATTGTTATCAAAGCTTTAAATTATCTACAATCACCGTTATCATTATTACGTAATTCATCAGCAATTTCCTCACAACTATCTAAAATATAGAATCTGCAAAAGTAAGTGCAAATCAAATAATGTCCATCAAGATTAGCGCTAAATAACGTGCTACTGCTGTTGGCATAGGATGCAAGAAACAATATCGTAGGGGTTCTTAACTGTACGAAATGTTGATCACTTAGTTCGTAAATGCTGATCATTTCACTTCTTCATTGTCATTTCATTCCTTCCTGATTTGAACAACCATTTAATGACCAGTAATGAATTTGAAGTAAACTTTGCCTAGAAGGTTTGAAACCATTTGTAGCAAACTGACGGTTTAGTTTGATTCGGGCGATACAAGCATAATCTGCATGAACTAGTCTCACTTAATGACAGGATTGAAGGATGGAAGTTTACCTTTTTTTCTTTTATTACAACCGTCATTAGCATCGATCAAAAATTTAGAAGTTTGAATTATCTGTAACTTTACTTCCCTGTTGAAAATCTGTTTAGTGTCTAAAGTTATGGCTTTGCTAGTTTAGACGATTTTAACGATTTGATTAATACGTTAAAGACACACTCCATGACATCGTTACTTTCTGCTCCGACAATATGTTGAATAATCCACCAGCTGTGATTGCAAAAAAATTATTTATTAAGTACCAAAAGTTCTATTAGAAAACAGTCGTCCTTTGCTTAATCTATACATACATGTCTATGAAGCAAATGTAGAGATTTTAATCAGATAATGATTACCATGGAGACGACGAGAATGACATTCCCACTTTGTTTGTTCTACATATTCCTATCATACTTGCTCATGATACTGAGTCATCAGCAGTCTTTACACTGATCAAAAATGTTATGATTTTGAAACGAACATATGCTGGGCTTTAGGGCACAAATAGTCAAGAGATTATTTTCAGCAAGTTTTCTAGGAAGGAGAGACTTTAAACGATTTTAAAGATTCAATTGATATATTTAAGAATACACTCCATGACACTTTTTCCATTTTCCTTTACCCAAGATGAGATTTTCTTTAGCTAGGTTCTCGATCTTTCTTAAAGGATTGATTGAGATTGATTCTGCTATTTTTCATTTTTAATAAGTAATCGAATCACTAGTGCACTCCTGTTAAATTCTAAGACTAAGTTAAGTATAAGTAGATTTCAGTTAAAAAAATACGAATGATAAATTCTGGAAAATGATCTTGTACAGCAGACTTTCTACACATAAAGGTACAATTGCAGATAAGCTCAGAATAGCGTTATGCATAAACTTCCGCTGATTTTTTGGCAAGATTATATAGCGCCCTAGATTTCCTTAAATATTATCTTTATTTTTGCATAATTTGCTGCGCATAATGCTAAGCATTTCCTGTCTCCTGTCATTAACCGCTGGTTGTGCAGTCGTTGAACGGTTGGTTTTCGGTTTTTCGGTTCTAAATATTCTTTCATGTTATTCAACTTCTTAGGATTCGAATTCTCGTATTTCAGGAATTAAGCCTGGTTAGAATCTGTTTCCATTCAATCTCTGTGCAGTTTATTTTTTATAATAGGAACTATCAGTTAAATTTTATTTAGTGTAAAATTATCTAGGGTTACTAATTTTTTGAAATTTTATTTGAGTTTTTTTGTGCAGATGATGGAAGTAGAAAATCCAGTAGGAAGTATGGACAACGAACAATACCGTCAAATGAATGGTGATGAGAAGTCAGAATATCTGGATGATGACGGTAAAGTTAATAATGGTGAAACGAAACTGGCATATGATGATAACAGAAGTAACAAAGGAGAAGGAGATGATGCGGTCGAAAGCGACAAGTCAATAAAGTCAGATGATTCTGCTAGGAAAGAAGGCGCTTCTGTTAGAGAGTTAGTTTCCTTTTTTTTTCTAAAATAGAAATACAAGTATACATTTTTTATCCCTTAAGCTTCTCATAAATTTATTGTGACATGATAATCGTAGAAAAGGAGCAGTTGTTACGATAAAGATAGTCTGAAATATCATACTTTAACTTGCTCTCTGTGAGAGCTACACTAACAAATAAAGTTAATTTTACATTGTTGGGATTATATAACATCTCCAAAAATAATATCAGCCTTTTTCCTAGGAATCGTGCAAAAAAAGAGCATGCATCAAGATCAAAATCACCTTCCACCTCATCAAGACGTCATCGTCGTCGTCGTCGGCGTTCTTCAAGCTCAAGCACACACACAGCTTCCACGAAGTCGCGCTCGCGAAGCCGATCGAGATCACGGACTAAGTCACACTCACGTTCTCGTTCACCACGACGCGCCAGCTCACGTTCACGTTCACGCTCGCGTCGCAAGTCGTCTAAGAAGAAGGCTCGTCGTAGTTCGCGCTCATATAGTCGCAGTCGTAGCCCGATGCGTCGTCGCAAGGTATCACGTAGTCGTAGCCCGAGACGTCGTCCTACGCGTAGTTCGTCGTCTTCAAGTCGCGACACTTATGGTTCTTTCAAAGCGATGAGGTAGATTTTATTGATTTATCATCTATAAATGAGAACATTAAGTTACTCAAATATTATATTTAGTTATTTCAAAAAAATGTTATTTTTAAGATCAGTTCCGCAGGACGATGAGACAACGAAACTTTTGTCTACTATTTGATTAGATCAGTAAGGGAGGATTTAAGCTATTTTAAAGGCTGATATAAGAATACTTCAGTTCATAGCTAAACCAGTTTCCTAGCAGCTTTAATTTTAACGATTTATTTTTTCTACAGTTTTTTATATTTTAGTGAATCTTAGAGTATGAACAATTGTATTTGGTTTTTCAGTTGATTTTATTTTCTCAGTACTGTTGATTCTCATTTGCATAGTATTTTAACTTTTTTTTCAATGCAGTGTTGTGTTGACGGTGTTAGTTGTATCCGGTTAGTCCAGCCTCACTATTTATTATTATTATTATCATTGTTCTTCGGCATACCCATCCCAACGGTCTTATGATGATGGCAGCGTCTATACAAGCAAACACACTGGTGCTATCATTATTGTTATTACCATTCTCATTATTATTGAAATTATTCGCAGGTGAAATTATGTTGTAGTCTAGAAATACTATGCATATGTTCAATATTTTGTGCGTAGATAGCACGTTAGAAACTATTAATTTTTAATTCTTCGGTTTCCTAAATTTTAATTTTAACCAAGAAAGTAATGGTTATGGAAAGTTTTCTAACAGATTGTTGGAAAAGTCGAATTATGGACCGATTATATACGTCTGTACGAATGTTTTACTGTTCTGTTTCAAGGCGTTGAGTTTCAGCGGAATTTGTTTGAGAATTACTTTAAATTGTGAAGGCCCAAATATCAAGTACTCTACACTTCTAAATGGTGAGAAATGCCATTTGAAGAAGTCAGATACATTAAAGACGCTAGAGATTTGAGAGGAATTATTCCGCAAATCATTGACATTGCTGTCAGTGTTTTTATGACGAATATGACAGTTTCAAAAAAAATACAGTCGGTTTATTCCGTTTAGGGATTACAAAAAACGCATGTTGCTTTGAAAACATTGCTCCATAATTTGTTGCTTTTTCATGACAAGACATTTTCTAAGTTTTTAATTGAATTCCAGAAATAAGTTTGCTAACATTATTGATTTTCATGAATTTTCAGCCCTGCTCGTCCGGTTTATGAATATCCTTGCCGCAAATGTGATCGTGATTTCGAAACCATTCGTGAACTCTGTGAGCACGAAATCCGTGCCCATGGTGCTTGCTTCCCATGCCCTCACTGTGAGAAGCAAGCATCAAGCGTGCAAAAACTTTGCGAACATATGAAACGACGCCATTCCGACTACCGTTTGCTATGTGATTTTTGCAAAGACGATTTCGGTGGAAAAATAAGTGGCGCAAAAGATTCAAATTGGGAAGAATTTCGGGATCATATCTATAAAGTAATTTTTTATGTTTTTATATTCCTTATTTTTGTTTTTTTTTTGTTTTTCAACATCTCAGATGTATTATTTTTGTTTTTCAACATCTCAGATGATTCATTGACATAACTACTTTGTTGATTCTGATGACTGTATGGTATTAGGTTACTATGATAAGTCATTAAGTTGCTTATCATTGTTCAGGTCCTTCTTTTTAAGATTAAATCTAAATTTTATCGAGTTTCCGTTATCATTTGCTATTATCCTCTATCAGTTTTCATTCCAAATAGTATTTTTAAACCATCCTTATTTTCAGGAATGTCTGAAAGAGAAGATCTATCTCGCTGATCGTCAACGAGGTCGTTCAGCTGGAGTTGCCCAACGCGGCCGAGGTCGCTGTCCACATGGACCGCCGGTGAAGTGCAAGTATGTGTTTTCTCTGTGCAACTATTTTTTTTGCAGAAAATGTTTTTGTCACTTTTCAAACGTTTTAGGCAGATTTGAAGGAAATTTCAACTTTCTGTTTTTTATCTGCAGGAATTTCCCCAACTGTCCAGGCGAGAAATGCTACTATTTTCATGGTTACTGTCGTTATGACAAGTTATGTGTTAAAAAGGAATGTCCATTTGATCACACAGATCGTCCGCGTATTTGTCTGTCCTGCCTTAGAGACTACAAGGTAAATTTCGCATTTCTCATTTATGACTTATCTTTGCCCTGTTTTTGGTAAGAAAGGAAAAGAAGGTTTGATTGTAGATAATTATTTCGCAGCTTTAATAGCCTAAATGTTCAATTCATTTCAAGATTTAAAAGAAGTATGACTCTGCAAGAGACCGTAACTATTGCTTGTTTGTTTATGCTTGGTGAAATGCGCTTTATGTAAGATAGATTTTCCTCGTATTGCTATTATAGACCATTCTAACAAATTATGCTTCTCTTATTTCAGAGACGCTTTTAACGGGATGCTGTTCAGTCAAATTTGATATCATCTCAAAAGCTACCATGTCGATCTTTTGGTAATGAAGGGAATCTTTTTTGACTTTCTCTTTCAAATTTCTTCTAGATTTCTAATATATCTTTCTGTTTTTTATTCCCAGTTATGCTGATAAATGATTGCAAACGTACAATTTTCATCATAAAACCCACTCTTTTTTTCAAGAAAAATGCTATTTCATCACTATTTTTGAAGGTTTCATGGGTTTTCCAATTGCATTACTTTCGATCCTATTCTGATAATTTGCAACCCAGTAAAAATTTTCGCTAACCTTTGTTTTACACTTTTTCATAGTCATTGGTCATTTGTTCTAATTTCTTTTATGGTTTTCATAAGTTATAAGTATTCTCGACTAACATTATTATATTTTTTCATACTTGGATTTCTAAACATATTTATCGATTTTCTTATTTGGAGGAATAATTTTCTGAAATTTTTAAAGAAATCCTTCGGCAGTGATTCAATATTTCCGGTTTCAGCTTACTATGTTTTAGTTGATAAGGGTAGATTTTTGCATATTCTCTGAAATCTGTAGATGAATAATAATCTTTATCATGTAATTTTATTCCAAAATAGTAGAGAAGCAAATATCAAGTTTTAGTAAATTAAAGAGTTCACTCTATAATCATAATGGGTTTTCAGTTGTTTCCTCAAGTTGATTTCTTAACTATGAGCTGTTTACTGTTTCATTTCTTGCAGCTATTTTACAACATTTTAAATTCTAGCATTTTATGTCCTGCAGTCTTAAAATTGAGTTTAAAACTCAAGAAAAATGGTAAAAAGCTCTTCGTGAATTGTATTTTAATTTTATTTTTGTCTATCATTGTTGTATTGTGATGAAACTGTTGGATAAAAATGCATTAAAAAAATTTGTTATTATAGTGCGAAGGGACACATCATGCTGGGACTTTTTGGCGCATTAAGCTGCTGCCACTAATGTTTGTTGAAAAAAATTTTATAGCAACAAAATGAGTGCATTCTTGTACAGATATTTCGATCTTTATGATATCAAACAGCAATGCTCCTTGAATGAGAGTATCGCTGGATGTGATGTCTAGATCTATACATATTGCTAGAAGGATCGATTGATTGATCAATTTGTGAAGCTATGTGAAAGAGAATGAATAGTTGCAGCTAGCTAGAAGTGAGTGAAGAATTAACGCAATACAACTATGTTAGTTTTGAATGTGTAATGCCAGCTGGTGGACCGATATATTTGCGTAGTACCGCTGATGATGATGATCAGCAAAATTCACGTTTTCTGGATTTCAAAGAATCACCACCACCTATTATTCCGGATAATATTGAGTACAAATTACACGTGACTGGATTACGCAAGAAACGATTATGGATTTTGGTGTTATATTTAGTGGTACTAACGATTATTACGTTTATCTTATTGATTGTAAGCTTTTATATTGTATTTTCTTCCAATCACGATTAGTTTATTTTTCCGTTTTTCTTTTTCTTTCCGTTTACTTGAGCTGAATTAGATGTCATGTAGAAATCTGAAGGGTCAATAGAGGAGTAATGTTGAGACAGGTAATTTACAACCTTTATTGTTTATCGAAATAAGACAATTAACTAAACTATTATCACTTCTTTTTATTTTTGTAATAAAATTTGATAATTTATGGATTCGTTGTGAATATCTTCAGGTGAATCTTTTCATAATTCATATGCTGGGTATATCAACAAGAGGTATGAAACACCTACAATTTCATAACCGATATGATCCGGAAACCGGTAAAGAGGATGTCGTTTTGCAATTCTCAGCTAATGAAATTCATCTGGGTAAAGTGATCGCAAAAAGTGGTCTCGTTTATGGAGGTACAGGGAAAGATTTGACAATTGTAGGTTCCAGGGTAAGCTGTTTCACTTTCATTTGAGAATAATTCCCAGGGTTTAAAAAGTACTCAAAATTTCAAGTTCAAGACATTTCAAATTAATTATCCAATGGCTTATTTGAGATTTGACTTCTAAATAGACTTATATGATAAAATAATATATGTTCGACTTGTTTCAAAGAAAAATTCCACCAGGCTTTCTCTACTTGCTTTTGTTTCATTTCGTCTATGCTAATTTTATTCCATTAACGATTTCTTTAATTTTTGATGGATGATATTTCTCCGTAGAGTTCGAATAAATCTCATTCATTGTCCGTCATTCTTGTTGTTCTGAAGAAATTTACGCCTAGAAGCTAACATAAAAGTGAATGCAAAAGCTGTAAATTATTTTTTAGGTAATAATAAGCAGTACCTCAACTCAAAGTCGTCTGGTACTACAGGATGGCATTTGTCGTTTTGAGAACAGCGACCAATTTACCGTTCGTTACTGCAACCATTTATGATTTGAAAGGAATTTTTAGGGAGCTAAAAAGATTGAATTTAGTGTGTTAATTTATCTGAGGAAACAAAAATACAGAAATTTTGTTAATTTATTTATAGTCGATATGAAAAAAAAAAGGAAGAAAAAGAAATCAGCAAGTAATTAAGGATGTATGATTTAAATGTTGCAGATAAAAAATGCATTTCGACCATACTTCAGTGCCCAACATCCATTGCTTCGTGTGGACAACAGAATTAAGAAAATATCTACTGCCCAAATTGTAACAGATAAGGTCCTTTGCTTCTAAGAAATTTTGAAATTTTAAGGACTAATTACTCAACAAATTATCAAAATTGCTGAAATTCATCATTCTACTTCTTAGCTTTATCTCAGGTTCAAAATCATTGAAATTTATAGCTCGGTCTAAAATAAAATTTTCTGTTTCTTTGAATTGCGATATGATCCGAAATAATAATAGGAAATTATTAAGACTGAAACAGTTCAGATGTTTAATAATTTGTCCAAATGAATGATTTTGTGCAACTTTAATGATTTTAACTCGGATAAGGTGAAAAGTATTTAAATCTGAGTTTAACAGAGATCTAAATTTTTTTAGCAATTTAATTATAGAATTGAATCCACTCAAACATGTAAAATTCTACTACCTATACTCAACTTTGTAGCCAACCTGTAGAATTCAATCAAACAAAAATTAATTTTTTGAATGATTTTACAGATACGTTCACCGATCAATGATAATTTATACGTAGACGTGGTCAATTTGGGATTACGTGGTAATGAGGGAATACATTTGGAGGCAAAACGAATGAATTTAACCGCTAGAAATGGTATTTCACTGGGAACAACGGTTTGGATAATTAATAATTTAAATTTATTTAAACTACAAAAAATACTCTTATCTACTTCATTTTGTCTTCTCTTGATGGAAATTAGGACAGATAGACTTGGCTTATATTTGCTTATCTTCAACGTTCCTTCCCTTTCACCTGCATCCTCATCCATCTTTTCTCTTTTAAAGTTCATCTTACAGTGAATTTATTCCATGTAGAAAATTTTATCCACTGCAATGATAAATTTTGTCAAAACAATATTAATTGATCTTATCATTAGTTTTTATTGCAGTTTCGATTTTCATTTTTGCAGCAAATATAAATTTTTTCGAAAATTTTCAGATCTTATGCTATTTTGGGAAAACTGGCATTTCTGTTGATTTTAAGTTGTCCATTATTCGAAAATTTATCAAATACAATGATGAAGAACTTTTGATTTGGCTCTATAACTTTGCTTAGAAAATAACTATTCTTCATGATAATTTCAACTTTTTGTTTTTTCCAGGCTGATGGTCTAATAATGTTTTCGACCAAAAAACTCTACTTTGGAAATAGCCTGAAAACATTACCATTGAGTTCATCTCCTTCATTAACTGCTTCGATAGATGCCTTACGAGTTTGTGTTTGCATGACATCAAAGCCTAAATTATATGCAGTAGCTGGTAATAAGCCATGTTATGCACCACAAGGTTTTTGTACATAATATGATAATTGTATTGTTTGTTAAATGAAATTAGAACTATCAAACCTCTGGCTTAATGTGAATGTCCATTAATGAACGAATTTGATTTATTAATTAAAATTGTAACGTTTGCTTCATTTAAACATCAGTAATCGATTGGTCAATTAGGAAAAGTACCCATTATTTCTACAAATATTTTGATTCATTTTAAACTTTTAAATTTAAATTTGCAATGTATTAATTAAGTCTAATCTTAAATTTTAAACAATAGCATAATCATCGAGCATATTTGTGATTTAATTTCCACATTGTTAACATAACAATAAAAGAAGAAAAACCCTCAGGCACTAATTCATATGAATATCTAATAGGTTACGTAAAAGTTCTAAATCAGAGTGACTTGTATTATTTCCGGATTTCTTCAATGACCTAATTATAAAACATTCCATGGTAACTTTTACCTTTCCATTATTAGTCATTTACAGCGCATTTTCCGTTTTTCCATACGGTATTTTTCCTGATGGTCGTTGGCAAAGATTACAGAACTTCAAATTTTATTTACCAATTAAAATTGTAACTTCTTCAAATGCTTCAGTTTGAATTTTTAATTATATGAAATAAAAAGTAAAGAATCAGCGTAATTTCATCATAAGAAAATTTAAAATGAGGAACCAATAAATGGCAAATATTTATGCAATGATATTGCGCGCCTTGCTGGAAGACAAATTGAATGGTCAGCGTAGTGACATTTTAATAGTTATTTGAATATGACCTTTGTCTCATTTTCTCCTAGAAAGTCTATTTCTCTTTAATTAATAATTTCAATTCTATTCAGCTAATAAAGAAGAATATTTGAGAAACAAAAAAGTAAATTAAAGGTTTAATTATGTACTCGGATCTTCGGTTTTGCTTATCACCTCTTAAGCTTTCTACATACATTGATTCTATCGATCATCAATTCTTCTATTTCAACTGATCCCCTTTAGTTACAAGACAGAAGAACAATTCAACAAAATTACATTTTGATCCGTTTTTAACTTAAGTAGTAATATTGCTCAAAATAGTTGTTTTACTCAGTGCTGAAGGACGAAGTATTATAATGAATGGAAACTTTTACTCAGTTATCAAATTAAAACCTTTAATTTAATTTAAGCTTCGTAGTCATCATTAATCGAAAATAGAAAAATGTTGTGATTTCTTGGCAAAATGTAAATTGCATTCGAAATCAAAAGATTAAGACCGATCTTATATTAATGCAAAAATGACCGGTGATGAAAATTTGCCAAATACATTGATATCAAAGGAAATGAAATATCACAGCTACTACACTCATTATCAAATCTGTTGTATCGTTTGGTACATTACAATCAATGTTTGTCTATCAATCTGGTTACTTTTTATTGATCAACCTTTTTATCACGAACGTTGCGCAGCTTATTTGACATTTCCTTTAAAAAAAATTTTTTTTGATTAATGATTGTATAAGGTCAACCCTGTTTTCCTATCATTCTTGTTTCTTTTTTCCTCTTTTTTGCACATCTTTCTTTCATTCTAATCAAAAATTGTCATACCCGGTCTTTCCCCCGTACCCATTGTACTCCTTTCTCATTTCCGCTTTGATCCATCATCCCTAACATTCCCCGTTTTCTCCCCTCTCCCACATTTTCCAACTTCCTGCCCTTTTCATCTCTCTATTGCAATTGGCCGTAACCGTGACACCTCGATTGTCGCATCTATTTACACCTTCCACCGGAAATTCATCAGGTAGTATTAGCAACTAATGGAATGGTTGACTAAATGGAACAAATCTATCCCTGGTGTAGTTTATTTGATATTTGAATATTCTAAAGCCATTAAATCATCTACTTACTAAACAGCAGGGAAAATGTACCAAAAAAGAGTTCGTCTGATAGGTACTCTATTACGATAGATATTTCTAGTCTATAATTTTTCATATGCAAAAGTTAGCCTGAAGGTAATTTTCCAGCCTAGGCACCCTAATTCTTATAGTGTTATAAATAAGTGATAAAGAAACTTCCAATTGAATTCTAGCTTGGTTACGATACGATGTATTAAGAGAATAATAAATGAACCTAATGCAGCAGGGGTTATAAAAATTATGTCAGTTACATAAATATTGTAACTTTAAAAAAAAGAAAACTTTTCCGGTTACCACAATATTGGAAAAAATTTATTGACAAACAAGTGCGTTATCAGTTGCTAATGGAAAACGGTGAGGAAGTTTCACGTGACGATGAATTACATGCTACTAACGTTAAACTATATGTGGAATCGACGTATAGAGATGGTCGAGGTTTGATAGAGCAAATTTGTCCGGCATTGTTAATCCGATCTCAGAAAACAATTCCCAAAGTGGTGAAACATATTTACAGTCATTTGGCTGCATTTTCTTGTTACATCGATGAAGGTATTCCTGATATCATCATTTCGTTAATTTCCGGTGAAAATATTATCGATCTACAGGTAATTAATCCTTTTCAAATCTTTAAAACATTACCTTTACTTTTCATTTAGACTTTACACTCATACAAGAAAAAAATATTCTATTTTCATAATTCAAAAATACAAACTTTGCTTATATCTAGCCACCGTATCTTCCGATTTTTTACTTTTGCTCATCACTTTATATTAGGCTTTTGCTGTTTAAAAATGAAATGATTTGCATAAGAGGTTGCCTTCTCGTTGTTTTTGATCTGAACGGATTTTCACGCGCTTAAAGTAATTTTGCAAAATTTGATTTCATTTCGATGAAAAGGAATTAAGTTGATGGCATTCAATTTTTCAAAACTTCAGGCTCATAAGACGGAATGTTGGAGAAGAAGCCATTTTATTGGCAAAAAAAAGAAATTGTCGAATATTACATTAACAATATTTTGTGAATTTGTCCATTCCACATTACGTTTTGCTTTTTGTTGATACTTCCTTTTCTGTCCTCTAATTTTAGAGAGGAATTGAATGACCCATTAGAATTTGTAAAATGATGTAATAGATGTTGCAGAAACAAAAGCAAATCGAAAAAGCTCTATCACAAATTATCTTGAACTGTAATTCATGGCTTGTAATATCTGGTGAAGCACGTGATCCGTTAGCTTATGCTGCTGTTAATACCGTGCGTGCTAAAGAATATTCGGTAAGTGAATTATGAATATTTGCACAGCAAAGTTGAATAATTTTGCGGCAGTTTGAAAAATTCCCGATTCTTTTTTTTTGTAGAATATAAAATTGAGTCTAGCATAATTGATAAATTCAAATAGACTATGAAATATTTGAGTGCAAGCAACAATTTCTAAAGTTTGATTCAGAATTCAACAAGCGTGGAAACGCTACTGCTAATTGTAAATGATATTAGCTGTGTGGTAAACGACCAACAGCAAACGCATCGCGTGCCAATGGTTGATACACAATGCAAAACAATGATGATACTATGGATGGAGCAATTATTACCGACCAAGAGACTAGCATTGTTCAGAAGTCTTATCACTATGAAACTCTCAATACCGCCACCCGGTAAACTCTAAAAAATTTTAAGGAGTGTACAGTGAAATTTGATTCCATAGAATATTTAGGGAATTAAAACGGTGTAAAAAACCATTTTAACGAAATGTCACTGAGAGAGCTATTGATTGTATCATTAATTCTTGCCATAGAGATAGTTTCTACGAAAATTTCGAAAGGGAACGGTCACAACATTCCAGCACTACTAATCGGAGTACCACAAAGCGGTACTACTTGTCGATCACCATCGCAAACTGTATTGTTATCGCCTAATGAGCATGAGAATTTACCTGTACCAGTAGCGTTATTCTGTGGAAGTGAACTGTCATCACTTACTGAACTTCGAGCGCATTTACAATGTGGCATACCAGTGGTCATTTTGCAGGTAAACAAATCACACAATGAAGATTTGAGATCATCAGATAGCTAATCTGAGGCTACATTGAAGTAGAAATGATAACTGCACTAATGCTGTTCGAATCCATAAAGGAAAGAATTTTCCGAATCCAAAAGAATTTCAGGACGGTAGTGAATTATGTGCCATATTGAACAGTTCCTGGTTACTGTATCGTAGTTCGGCATTTCATTTCGAAAGTTGGTTGGAATGGCTGGATTCGGAATTGCGTAGTTTAGCTCCAAATAGTCTTCTGCAAGGGAATAATTTGATTGAAGAAGCTAAGGAAAATATTATTGTTTCATTGGCTACCGGTTGCGGAGAAGTACCATTATTGGCTTGCATACTTATTGAACAGGTAATTTTTGAAATGTCATGCTGAGAGTAACAGTACAACTGACTCGGGAAAGGTCGAGTCCAACAAGTAAAAAGTTATATGAATTTGTAAAATTTCAACAACCTGCTCTAAACAATATCTTCTCCCGTCTCCAAATTTCTATTTCATATTTCACATTTCAGGTTGATAGCTTACGTGATCATTTGCTAAAGTTATGCATGCAAAGTGCCATTGATACGAATGATATCCATCGTTTGCTACGACTTGCAGTAAAACTCAATGTCCCATCCATTATTTCATCCACCGATCTGACTACACTTCACAATAATACGGTAATGACAAATTTTCAAATATTGAAATTACAATAGTCCAACTAATCTCTATCTATTTCCAAAACTCCATTTCACCACTTAATCTCTTCACTGAATTTCACAAGCACACTTTTTCCGATTACAAATTGAATATAGTATTTTTGGCTTGTGACAAATAGTAGATTTTGTCGGATGAAATAAATTCAAACAAGAAATCGAAATTTAGCTTTCAAGAGAATCGATGCAATTAAATAAATCCAAATGTTAGCATTCTTTAGGATATCAATGATCTTTTCGAAGAGGCTTTACTATCAGACAACCGATTGGTCATTTTAGCAGCCATATTGGAGCAAAATATTTCATTGAAAGTTTCATTACATCTATTAACGAAACTAATGCAACATGCTTCAGATCAAGTAATTATTTAGAGAATAATCTAATTTTGACAGGATGATCCGGAAATTTGAGATGATATAATTTTAGGGAAAAAAAAGGATGCAATTTAGAGAAGTAATAAATTTGAGATGAGATGATATTTGCTAGATTTCTTAAATTTTAGGCATTTTTTAACAATATCATTGTTTCTCATTACCTGGGAAGAAATGCGCCAGTGGCCGAAATTGATATGACTTTCATTGAACAACTGGAACAACTCCTGGTAATGATGAATTAATTTAAACATTTGAAAATCGCAATTGAGTATCAGTAATGAATGATATGAAGTAAAGAATAATTTTAAAAAATTATTCTAGATTTATTTATCCGGTGGTATTAAAAGTTTGCTGCCAGCGTCATATTTTCATCAGCAGATATGTAATCATAATCAATGCCTTCAAATATTGGCAGTATGGTCGGTATTGTTGAATCGTCTCGAATTAGCAAAATGTTTATGTGCATATTCTTTTGAACCAATATCATTAGCAGTGATTCTTGCACGGATATGTAATTCGCTTGCTTTTGAGGTTTGATAAATTGTAATAATTTAAGAATGTATCATGAAATTTATGCATTTTCCTGTCAATTGCAATTGATATCTTTATTAAACAATTTTGTATATTTCAACATTATTTACTTAATTAGATTAACGAACAAATAACTTAATTAGTATGGCTTTGATATATGCTAATATAACAGAATTGGAAATTATGTCTTTTCCTTGGATTTATTCAAAATTTCATCACAAATGTACGATTATTTTCTGATCATTACAGGTACACGATTATCTTTTATACGAGAATGATTTGAGAAAAGCAGCACGATGGTTCAGTACTCATGCTTGTGCAGTATTAGATGCTGCAAATATTGAATCACCGCGGGAAACTTATCGGTTGTTATGCTTGCCATTAGAATCATTTGGTGGTTTAACACTAACAGAACTTGCACTTCAGGTAGCACTCTTTTAACTAATCTAACAACTGTCAAATATTTCAAATAGTTTCTTTATTTGCTGGAACTATTTGGAATAGAATTTTCAGACCAACAATAAACAATTTGTTGCTCATCAATGTTGTCAAAAATGGATTTATCGACTTTTATATGGTAAATTACAGGTATCGATAAATATTCATTATGCTTGCACATTTGATTTAATTTATTTATATTGTTATAATGATAATGAACATAAATAAACATATGATCTCTTTATGCTTACAAAATTAATTAAATTTTAATTACTGTATTTATTTTGTACCTTGTTATGTCATAAAATTTATAGGTTGCTTGTTCAAAAGGTTCTGTACTTCTACCACAATGGTTGAAAATTTTGCTTGCATCGATATTGATAATTCCAATTCAATGGTGGATACGATATCGTGCACCAGAAAGTTATTTGCATGATCGAAACTTAGTTGTTAGCCCCACAGCAGCATTACTACAATTCCACGGACAGGAAAATACTAAAAGGAAATATTCTGTTCATAGGTAGTATCGAATAGAATCAATTTGGCATGTTCTGAACACGAACTATGCAAATGATCATGCAGAAATACGAAAGAAAGTAAAATGGTAATTTAGTAAAGTTTAAAAGGTGCATTTTTAGTTGTGTTTCCAATAAAACTACGCAGCGTGATGAACTCATCATGCCAGTTATCCGTGGTGAACGATCACCAGGTGAAACGTCAACAAGTTCTTGTCTTCTAATGGAAGGTAAAGCTTGCTATTCATTTTGAATATCCTGTGATATCTCTTCCATTTGATCATTAAATGTTAATATCAATCTCATTTATAAATTCATATGTTCAACGATGATGTAGAAATTTCCTTAGGTCATCAATCATTCGAAGGTTTGATGCTGAGAGGATTCGATCCGGTATCTCCGACATCGAAGGTAAAGCAGGAACGAAGACGAATTCAGCGACGAATCTCTTCCATATCTATCGGAACATTCTATTCTACACCAATTGTTAAATATTGGCTTTCTCTTGTTTTTCGACTTACTCACATCATTTTGTTTGCATACACAGTTAGTTCGAGAATCCTTCAAAAATATTTTCATCGTTATCATCAGAATCCTCGATTATTCTATTAAACGGAATAATGGAGGATAATGATGATTTTCTAAGCAGATAGATAGTAACGTATCGTTTGGGATTGCTTAAAACTTATCAGGAATATATTTATATGCGTAATGAAAATCATTACGTTTTTGTTCCAATCTTATGATTTAATAAATTTCGAATCGCCATAGTTATTCCGATTGAATATCTTAAAATTCGTATTATCAGATATCACTGCCTGGTTGTGGATCCCTCATTTTGGATGCTATGATATGGCTTTGGACATTTCTATCGCTCGTTGAATCGATTTGGGTATTTTCGAATCGCATACAACGTGCTCCTTTACGTCAGGTATGATTTGTTCAAATTTAAATTTAGATAATAAGAATTTCAAATTCTTAAAATTTATGAACTAATTCAATAGCCGAATCATACAAATGATGACATGTTAAAAGTATTGGAACTTTTCGTAACTGAATAATTAAATGATATATAATGCAATCGAATAACTAAATAAAAAAATTTCCAGCTTCGTTGGCGTTTTTTTGATATTATTGTGATAGCTTTGCATCTTCTAATTATACTCATCCTAAAAGTGCTTTCTTTAACAGTTCCAATCAGTTCTATGGTTTGTTTTTATCTCTTTACATCCTTTTTGTTCAAATTAATAGTACAGGTAAAATATTTTAGTATTCCCGGGATGATAAATGGCAATAAAAATTTGAGAATTATTTCTTTCATAACTTAACATTTAGTGATTGAAATCTTGAAGTTATTTGAATAAGTCGGTTGAATTGAGGAATTATCAACTGTAAAAGTCACGGACATGTCGAAGTCATAAACTTTTGAGAATTTACAATAAGAAATTTTGTTTAATTTTCTACTTCAGCCATTCCATACATCATATGCTACTCGAATCTCCTCAGCATTTCTATTAATTTATTTATGTTACTCAACATTATTTCACTTTGTCCCATTATCACAAACATTTGGCGCATTTGTCGTACGGGTTAAACTTATGATTATCAGGGATTTTTTCAATTTTTTGATACTCATCGCTTTAATCATTGGAAGGTTTGTAAATATTTCTATTATATGTAATAAATTTATTGTAATAATGGTGATTTATACTAATTATACAAAATAGATTATCACTAAGGGAAGAGTAGTATCGGATAATTTCAAGGATTTTTAAGGATGAGAATAGTTACCGAAATTTTTTTCAAGGAGCAATTATTAATCATCGTAATCGTTAAAACTATAACATTGAAGCTTCTCGTTTTATAACAATTTCAAAACTACAGCAATGCGATAGCAGTTCGTTCATTACTGTATCCGGATCAAGCTTTAACCTGGTTATTAATTTCAAAGGCATTTTCTTGGGCTTGGCTTTCATTATTTCAAATTCAATATGATGGTAACCTATTTCTGTCCAAAAATAGTGATGATAATTTTCATTTTTATGCGCTTTAATTCAAAGTACACATATATTTATGCTTGCTTATCTATTAGTTAGACTATATAGGTATAAAATCGCCTAAAACATGAAAAAAAAACCTCAATATGCGGCAAATTTCCGGATCCAAAGACAATGAATTGATGCTAAAGCTATGTCTAGACGAACGATTCAAGCGCATAAATAATTTTGAAATAATACCGCAATATTTCGCAGAATTTTCTCAAAACTAGAAAACTTTCTTGTAGAGCTTCAAGATTCGGAATATTGTAAAAAGACGTACCTCGGCGATTATCGTAATCGCGATCGCTGTGTAGCAGTTGGTGGTTTTGGTGATTACAGTTGTCCAACTCAAAATTGGATAGGACATTTAGTGGTATTAGAATATTTCATTGTTTTGAAACTAATCTGTTGGCCAATCCTTTTTGCATTCTTTTCCAAAACAGCCAAAGAAGTAGACAATGAAGCAGAGAAAATTTGGAAGTATCAACTTTATTCATTGGTTGAAGATTTGAGGTAAGCTAATTCAAATCACACTTATAATATTTTTATTACTTTCAATGATATGTTCAATAATGTCGAATTTTGATTATGCTGTACTGAAACTTTTGAAGTCTAATAATTTTACACCCGTTGTTCCTGAAAGAAACATTTCTAAAAAGAATTCTGTCTAGGCTTTTCGTTAAATTTTACCGAATCCGATCCATATATCTTTCCATCACTACATTATATGTATCATACAATTCAGATTTCGTCCTCCATTACCGCCACCACTTACACCAGTCTTCTTTCTCGGTGCTTCATGTTGTCGAACATACGGTTGTTTCTTTAATTCTTGTCATAGTCCAAATATGGTCAATTTGGATCATCCGGATATTGTTTACAATCAACAAACTTCAAAATTATGCACTACCACAAATCGATTTGCTAATAATATAAGCCGAAATATATTTCCGATTGGATGTTCATTTTTGGACTCCCAATTTAGAGTAAATTTTAAGATCATTCCATAAGTAATCCAATTTGGATGGCTCTAAAGTTACATTCTGCTATCCTTCTGCCAATATTTCTGTTTCTTCTAAAATTCTTAGTATCAAAAAATTTTGTACATTGCCATTTCGTTTACACAACGACTTTTTTCATCGTTTGAACAAATTACAGAAAAATCAAACTGTCTATTTAGACGAAATCCATAAATCTATGGAGTGATACTATGATCACATCGACAAATTCGGATATCAGTTTTAAAAGTGACAATGAAAATCGTCAATTACAAGAACAAATTCGATTATTAGCCGTATCACAGTATTTTTCGACAGCTTCTAAAAGTATAACCAACGTCAAAAGAATCTTAACAAAGGCATCATGCCGCTGTATATTTCGACGCTTTTTTAATCGAACTTTTATGAGAATTAACTAATTCGTCCAAACTGTTCAAAAAATCACATTTATTTATAGACGCAAATGATACCTGGAACAGTTCATTCGAAAGCGTTCCGTATGATCGGATAGCAAATATTCGGAAATTAGTGGTAGCGGAAAAATACCGACCTCATCATACATTGATATCCAACTATTGTCCACCATTTTATTGCAAACCTATTGATGATTTTCCAAGTGATGTACAAAAGTACGTCGATGTTTCAACGCCAGAGGTAATTAATAGTTCGACTAAATTAAATGACTGATTAAAAACATGATATAAGTGAATTTAGGGTCAACTAATTTATCAAACATTTCTTAGGTCTGCTTTACTTTATATGGAATGATTTCTGTGAACTTTAGTAAGGTCATAGCTTAAATTTCAGAACTTGAATTTGCTACGAAAATGCTGGAAACGATGGCAACAAAATAAAATGTTGGAATTGTTTTCATTTTCACTACCGTTTACAGTTGATGCATCCGGTTTACCCATGAATCCGAATGGTCGACAAGGTATTGCCGGGCGTGGAAATCATCTGAAGTTTGGCGCTAACTTATTAAGCGTCTACATCTTAATACGAAGAACCAGTAATAACCATTTAACGGTATTTAATTTTAAATCTTTTGATATTCAGTAACGGTTCTTGCGTTACTTGACTACGTCATTTTTCCCGCGTGATTGTTCAATTTCAAATCGCTGAGTGATGAACACATTTCTTTAATCCTGTTGAATAAATTTCAGATTTTACTAGAAAGAAATACGTTTCCAACTCGTTGGCGATTAAACAATGGGCGTTGTGACGAAGAACTTCAGCAAATTTTGCGCAACCATTTGTTCAACGATTCGGATATTCACGTGAGCAAAACAAAAAAAAAAATTAACTGTTTGACTGAGAAAACCATGAATTTTAGATTATTTAGAATTTCGGAAATTTATTTCTACGTAATTTCTTCGACATCATACGCCAAAAAATTGTACGTGATAGACAGTGACATCTGAAAAATAAAATTAACGTTCGAAAATGACAAAGAATGATTTTTAAGTTATATGGCTGAAAATACGCAAATGTTTGTTTTTACAATAAAAAAGAAAAATTAATATGAAACTTATTTATCGGTAAAAACATAGCTCATACGAAGTAGAATATTTGACGTTCTTCGACAGCTTACATCCAGAAGTGACATGAAATTCTGTAAAGCTCTCAGCAGAATGGCTAATTCTGGTTGCTATTATTTTGTCAGAACTTTCATCTCAGTTAGGGCCATTTTTATATTTTCAATAGCGAAGAGATATTGATTGGTATGGAGTAAATCGACTGATTTCTCAAAATTTGATATAAGCAAATATGCTTTAAACAAGTAAACTCTACCTTGTATTTAGGTCTAAATGCAAATCTCGCCCACTCAAAACTCACAATAATAACAACCTTAGGAAAAAAAATAACACTAGGCTAAAAATGTATTGTTACAAAACTATATCCAAGCCTCATTTGATACCATAAAAATGGGCCACTGATTAATTGTTATTTAAGTAATTCTTCGCGTGTAATGCGTCACATTACAAAAAATTGTTCGTTACTTGTACTTTATGAGGCTTCTTTCTGATAGCAGAAGTGTATAAAAGTATTTGCAATTCTAAAATTTAACGTTACGCCATGATAGGCCTTACGTAATAAGTAACTTCATTTAGGATACAGTCTAAAATAAACTATTATAATGTGCATATGTTCATTGAGCTTTCAGAAAAAGATTTTTCCACCTTTCACTCTATCCGAGTTAAATTAATTTTCGCAATATCCCTCAGAGCTTTCAAAAGTGATTGCTAAAAAATGCGGTAATCATTGGTAGAACTTACCTTTTTTTAATTTTCACTTTTTAATAACTTTAATATAGATAATAGGATTTTTTAATGTTACAAATATTACAATGAAATTTAGTAAAGTATGCAAGCAGTCTTATTTGTCAGGAAATATTGTAGATCTTCTCCAATCAGAATCTATTAAATGTCGGCGAAACAAACAATGGCGTAGCACACGTGAAACGTGTACCAATAATGGACACACGTGATACAGATAATGCATGGATGGAGCATGATATCTGGGCGATTTTTCTCGGGTATATATTTTCTGGTAATTCTCGGATATATAGCTCAAAAGTGAATTCAGATATTGTATGAGTAATTTGCCAGCTTTTTGTATTTTTGTTATTTCAGTGACCTGTTTTAGAATGAATAATGTAATTTCTCATTCACTTATTAAAAACTTTATACCACTTTTACCGTAATATATTATAAATTTGAATTTGGAACAAAATTTATCTCATAAATGAGAAATATCTAAATTCACATTGTTAATTACTTCGATGTGTGAGCGATGTTTTTTAGTTCATTTCATTCACAGATTCATATTAAGAATTTTCAGATCACCTGAAACATTATCAACATATGGCACATTGAATTGGCGAAGTTGTAGTGAAGATATTTTATCAACCCGAGATCGAGAATACCTCAATGCTTCCTTAGATTTCTTCACCGATATTCGACAGTGTAAAACCACATAATGTTTGACTTTTACAGGTTAATTTTATTTGGAGATGAATAGATTGTTCAGTTAGATATGTAGCAAAAGAATTTTCCCTGAATAAATGCACATCAGAAATAATTAAGATCTGAAATCTCAAATTATGGCATTCCTTCTTTAGGAATAGTCAATTATATCTCTCGTGGATTTTCACAATGAAATGAAAATTTCAAATTCAAAAACTTGTTATCGACTAAGACCGAAATAAAGAAGTGGATTTTCAATCTCCATGTTCACAATGGAACAGTGGCTAAAAAATATTTCTCAATTTCATCAGAAAACCATCCATTACACACCGACGAAGACTTTAAACTCAACTTGTCCAACAGTAGGAATATATTCGATTGAGTTATATTTAGCAAAAGATGATTGATGTAATTTCCTTCAACAAATTTTATATCATTCCCGTTTTTTATGATGCTATTCCAGATAAAACTTCTGGTAAAAATCAGAAAGAGTATAAAGATCTGTTACCAACCGAAAAAATCAATAGCTGTCATTTTCTAATAACAAAGTGATCGTTATGCATCCTTGTTGGATACATCAACTTATCTTCTGAAGTTGAAACATTACAACTTTAAGATGAATGATTTCTGCATGCCATCCGTCCGTTCAGTTATTCCGGAAGAAAGTCGGTAGTTGTCATTTCACAATATTTTATAATTTGCAGAAATTGTGAATGCTTATATTAAAAGCTTGCAATAATATGTGAGCTAATGCGTTTGGTCATGCATAATGTTGACATGCTGGGCCATCGAAATGAGCCTTGTGAAATCGATAAATTGAGCTGGACATGGGAGCGAAATCAATTTAATAAAAGCTAAAGGCTTCATCGATTTGTGCATTTGTAGGATTCGTTCGTGAAAGAAAAAACGGATAAAAAGAATTTCTCTGTTTAAAGTTTCTCCCTCAAGAAAAAACTTCTGTCGTTCTTTTCACTTCCATATAATTGAAGGAAAATACTTCATAATTTCTAGTTATACTGGTTCTGATTCTTAAAATTAAAATATACCTAAACAATCAAATACTTTTACTTCCTCTTTGATAACACTTCGATCAGATGAATATTTGTAGTGCTTCAATTAGATGTTTTGTGCTTTATATTATGACTAAGTGATATAGTTCTATAATTTTTTCTATGCTTTTATCAGTTATTGTATCGTTTTCGTAGTTTAAAATCAGAAAATTTGTACTCATTTCATTGTCGAGAAATAAATTTTTGAATTTAATAAAATTTTATCCCAACATCTTTCTGATTCAACCTTATAGGACTGAGGAACTGTTCTAATTTCTCAAAGGAATTCAAATTAAATTTTATCTTATTCTTCACCTTATTTCTTGTGCGCATTTATTGAATGAGTTTTTCACTACTTACGTAGAGTGAGTGAAATCACGTTAACACGCACGAATTATATCAGAAGAACCACGCATCTTTGAGCAATCTATGATTTTTCAACTCTCATTTTTTTTTCTTTTTTTTGAATTTTTGCTCGAAGAAAAAATTATTTCAAACAAATGATAGCTGCGACGTGTAATATGTCAAATTTGAATAGGATGTTGAAAAATTCAATATTTCGACTTACCAAATTTCGAAAAATTTCAAATATCCTTGAATTATTATTACTTTGTATAAATTTATTGTGCAAAGAAGCTAGGAAGATTTGAATATTACTTACGATTTCATAGGTATATTCTCAGCACTTCTCGTAATGCTAGCGTGAACAGGAAGATGAATTACTGAGAAATTGGATCGATATATCAGCGAAGTAAAATTTCATGAAAATTTCGATATGCAATCCATTGGCTGGTTTGTCCAGCAATTGTGAAACTTGCGAATTCTCTCGAGAAATCTTCCGATGGAAATAGAACGAGTGTTCCTATCCCTTTCCAATTTAATTGCACCATTGAGAGCTTATTTTTCATTTCTCATTTGATTTCTGGCAAACAGTGCAAAATTGACAAGATCGCTTTCAAGTCAATCATATTGTTTACTTGCCTCTTACAAATGATTCAATTCTGAGAACAAAATCAAAATTTGCACTTTTACCATTCAATGTTTATCTTTATAATATGTCGAAATTAAACTATTAAATGATTGTCGTATATTGATGAAATTGATTGAGATCACCCTTGAATCATTTTACTTTCAATACAAATCATTTGAAGAAAAAAAGGTAGCCTCGTTTTTTTTTTTACCGAGAAGAAAAAATAACTTTCAATTGAAGAAAGAAAGAGCACAATGTCAAGAAAATTATTAGAATTTTGAAAAACTTTTTTCCTGATTTTATTTAGATTATTCTTATCCTTTCTTTTTCCGGGAAACCAATTACAAACGACATACATCAGTCTTTGAATTATGAACGTCATTTCATATGGCAAATATTCTGTAAGCGTGGAATTTCTGAAAACACGTTTGACGTGTTCCGTGATTTCTGTAATGTTTTCATATTTTTACTGCTAGCGGAAATGTCAAGGAGCTATCACTTAGGAATGTGAAACCACTCGTGAGGAAAACAGACTGATTACACTTTTAAATGTTTGTACAGGGACTTACTTATTACCTGTTGAAGTGAATTTAATGCAAAAAATTCCCAAATTTTAGGGAAGTGACTGCCTACGCATTCCTATATTCATTTTATTTGAAATATTTTTGATAACAATTTAATCCTAAAGAAAAAAAAGAGACATATTTAGTCCATATGTTTATAATTTCAATCTTCTATCAATTTATTTTCCTGTCTATTCCTTTCCATAAAAATGTCTTTATTCAACTGGCACTGATCGATCTGTTTAGTTTCCTTCAGAGCTTTACATATAATAATGCTTAAATTTGTTAGACTTCATATCTTCACTATCATTGATTCTTTCATTGAATTCTTCCAAGTTTTAGTTAAAATTAATATATTTTTTAAATTATAAAATGGAATCACTAGAATTTGAAATGACCTTTTTACCTTAAAAGTTTAGTTATGATGTATTGATTGATTTTCTTCAAATTTTTAGTACTTTTCCTCATATTGATATCCTTGAGCAATTACTAAAATTCAAAAAAAAAAAATGACGTTTTTAAATTGATGACAATAACAGTTCAATTTTTGGTTGCAACAGTTAATTTTATACAATTTAATCGGACATCCTAATCCCTCAATTCCAGTTTTAATTTTTTCTGGAAATCTTGACCTACTTTTCGGTCTTACCTCAAGAAATATGAGTCACAGTTAGAGATCATTCGAATAATTAAATCTGAAATAATTTTTTCCCTGTGAAAAATGCATCACTTTTACTGTAAATATTATTTCACTTATTTGTTTCATTTTCAAACACATGCGTTAATCATCGAATGGCTTACTAAACAACACATATTACAATTATTGTGCCATCGATCAGCACCTGAAAACATTTATTCCTCTTTCGCCAGCTATTTCCTGATCCTGTTAATTCAATAACTGGATGCAAGGAACAATGGTGATTGTATTCCGGTAAACAGTTTCCCATTTCATGTTGCATTCGTTTCCACTGTCACAAGACTTCTTGACCCTTCAAATGACCTTTTTCGACTTCTTTCTTCTTTGCAGTCTTTCACTACATAGTAGAAATTAGCCTGAAAAATTCGTTAGATAATTAGTTTCCTTCATTTCCTAAAAAAAAATATTAAAAATAAACTAAACCATCAGGTTATTCAATCAGTGTAAAAATCTTCAACAATATTAAATTAAAGTTTTGCGCGCAAAAATTCATCTCTTTTCAAAATTTAATTTAAAATTTTTTGGTGTCCATTCAGTAATTAATTTTTCAAATATACTCTTCTTTTTCCTACTCGAATTTTAATTTTCAGTAAAATTTAACAGTGAAAACATCCTAGGATACCTCTGTGACAGCCGGCAACAAACAAACACATTGCATCGCAGATGTACTAATATTGTATTGCTTTCGAAATCGATTTCCATTTTCCGCTTAACTCTTCCCACATTATCATTATGCTTTGATGCAATAACCACTAGTTATTCATTTTTTTTTTTTTTTAAATTTAACATTTTTCGATCAATGATTTTAAATAATTAAAATATACTTTTTAATTATTTGATCTAATTGTTTATCTCTCATTGTTCATTTCTTTCTTTCTTTCCTACCTTACTTACTTACTTACTTACTTCATTATTTGTATGGTAAACTTTAATTACTTCTTATCTAATAAAAGAATTCTTTTCATCTCGTCTAAATATCTGTTGTCAATATTGTGCCTCGCAAGACCTTTTCCTTTTTTTTTCCGATTCTATTTGGATGTTTTCGTGTTTTTTGAAAAACAAAAATTTCGATTATATGTCGATTATATTTTTACATTTTCAGTGTTTTATAGTGGCCAAGAATTGATAACTAACAATGTATAAATCGACCAGTGATAAGGTAGTATTATTATCTTAATTAAATTCAAGTCCCAATCAAAATATCAGACTACTTACTGTTCATAAACTCTATAGTGTCTGTCATTTTTTCACCAATAATGAATGATACGACAATGCGTTCATATCACTATCGGGAGAAGATACGAGGTATCGGAAACTATGGCGATGAACTTCACTTCTTTGATAGCTTATTTATTTTATTTTCATTTTTAAAACAAAAAAAAAAGTGATGAAATGACTTCTGAATGATTATGTATATAAAACTGGCTTATTTAGTGAAATCACTACAACAATTTGGTCTTTTGGCCTAGAAAGAAGGCAAAGTTGTACCTCACTTCATTATCTTTCGGGGAGGTTTTTTTTTTTGCTGAGTAGAAGGACTAGAAAAAAACTTCGTGATTTAATAATTAAACAAGATAAATTATTTGGCTCTCTGTCCACCAATTTCCTCGATGCCTATGGACTAAAACTGTTAGTGTAATTACCTGTCCACTTCAAGTTATCGATGTTATCCTATTATCTGCAAAGTTGTTGATCGGTCAGTCCTTTTGAATCACTACCATTTATTGCACCAATACTTACGCCCATAAGTGTCATTTTCGAGACGTAAATTAAAATCTTGGAATGTTAGAAAATGCATAAATCAATACATCAATGATCTCTTCGTCATTGATATGTTTAAAAAAAAAATAAAATTAATGCCAACAAGTTTCTTGGAGGAAATATCGCGGTATACTCACATGACCATCACATGTATCCCACTTCCTTGTCTTCTCAGTAAATCAGAAAACAGTGTCAACTTCAGTGCAAAAAACATCCATTCTTCCGGATTTCATTGATCTGCGAAAGAGACGAAAAAATTAACATTTATTTCATTTGTTCCCGAAATAACTGTACGATTCATTCTATCTCTGATGAGAGTAACTAAATTCCCGAGATTTCTTATCTTCATATATTTTTAACAACAGGTAACGGTAATAAGAAGTCCAATTTTTTGACAAAGAAGCAAATGTTTAGAAGCTGTGTAAGTGAATTGAAATTTCCACAATATTAGAGATCGGAAGAAATGATGATATTTTTGAAATGGTCCGTTAAAGATAAAATAGTTATTTGCAAAGAAATTTACTGATTAAAAAATAGAGCCTTTATGCAATGTTTCTTAAATTTGCATGTTTCTAGGCCTCTAACGAAGGTGAATTGATCGGTAAGAGGGATGTGGGGAAAAAAGTGATCGTAGGTCGAGTAGGTGCGGGTACACTGATGTACGTTGGTCCAGTGGAAGGTAAGACAGGTATATTCTGTGGCATAGAATTGGATCGTCCCGAAGGGAAACATGATGGTACCTATCAAGGTTTGCAGTTATTTTCAACACTTAAATAAGTTAATTCGTTAAGACTACATAATATTTTGGCAAAATCAATTTGGAACGATGCTTACACTTGACAAGGTTTGGGGTCATAGGTCCAGTATATTTGCATTGTTGATAGGATAATCCATCTTTAGAAGTTTTGGAGAGAGAAAATTCTTTCGATTTGGATCAAGCAGGTCGTCCAATCCCAAAGTAATTTTGTTATCCCACGAAATTGAATCAATAAGCGGATGATCCCTTTAGAATTCTTAAATTCAGAAAATAGTTTCTTAATTGAATCAAAAAATTATTCCTCTGAAATTCCCACTTTTTCTCTTCCAAATATTTCGAGAAATTATCCATTTCCAATTTCTATTTTCGACATTTTTGAATATGTCTTTGGGGAATATAAAAAGGAAGAAAAAAATGCGTAAACGATACTGACATGAAAGTGAAATATAAAAGACTGTTTTGAACTTTTTATTTTTTACTTTTTATTGATTTGAGTATAATTATTTGTTGAGTAGAATAATTCAGTTTGATATAAACAGTGAAACTAAATTCGACCTTCTTGTTTAAGTAGTTTTATTTCGGATATAATTGTTATTAGTTAATGAAATACTTATATTTAAATCGAACCCAAAGTACTCTGAATAAACATTGATATTCATATATATTTAAATAGAACCCGAAGCACTGCTTGTTTGATACTTATATTTAAATCGAATTCAAAGCACTGTTTGTTTTAGAAAACTATTACTCATGGAACTATTACTCAATGCTGATATTTCCTCCTATTTTTTTAGGTAATTCCATGAAGTTGTTAAGAAAAAAAAACCCATTCCAAGAATAAGTTCTTTTTAGGTGTTGCATATTTCCACTGTGCTCCACAACATGGCATATTTGCGCCTTCCTACAAAGTAGAATTGTTACAACAAATGACAATCTCATCAAGGCGAGAAGAAGTTAGTTTTCTTGAAGAAATTATACTCTAAGTTCAAGAATTTGCGCAATTTAAAAGATATAAACCTAATTTAATGATCTTTTATCTTTTGTAAATAGGATCATTGAGATCAAAGTACAGCTATTGTACTTTTTTCCTTTCCATTCATCTAACGATCTTGCATAATTTTTCGCTGATAAGCGATCGTTAAATTTGTGGGAATTAAAGTCGGCGCAGACAGCAAGAAATTTTCTCCTCCTACCTATTCATTCATCCCATTAAGTTATCTATTATCAAAACATTTTAAAAGTACAACATAACGTTTTTAATTTTTTTAAAAAAACAAAAACTAACCGAAGATCTGAGCTAAAAAGTTAGGTGGATCTTAGTGTTTTTTAAAACTCATTCATCAGTTGTAAGTATCGATGTTCGTTCTTTTTCGAAAAAAATTCTTTTTTTTTTATCAATACTTTAAACTATTGCTGTAAATATTGTGCCTTTTTCCTCTCACTATATATGAAATTACTGTCGAAGAGATTTTTTTAATTTTTCCCATTCAAATAAATTTTTCTCTTTTCATAACAATTAAATAAAATTTTAACAGTGTTAATGATTTGTTTCGATTTGGAATTGTTTCTTTCGCTATTAATCCGTAATCACTTCTACAGTAATTGTTCTATTAATTCACATTTAATGTTTGAAAATGAAACTTCATCAAAGCTTGATTAGTGCTAATCACACTATCACCTATCAACCATTTTTGTCATCTAATTTTTATTCATGCTGTTCAAATGATTAGTAGACATTATATTATATTACTGTTTGATACATTCCCTTCATAATGATAAATATTTTAAGTTTTTAAGCAATTGCAAATTATTAAAAAATTTCAAATTTAGGGCAGACCGTTGTCAGAATCATTCCCTCTCCAATTTGCTTATTAATTTTATCGGAAATATAATATTCAAGTCCTTCATTATCATAAGTTACTGGTTTGAAATCGGTGGATTTTATTTCAAAAAATTGGAAAGATTAGAAAAATTGTGCTTCTCATTAATTCTGAATGGAACGGAACGACTTTTTAAATTTTCTAAAGTACCTCAATTTCTTCATACCGGCTTTCTCATGCCATTTTAAACGTTGAAATTAAATTCCTTGAGAAATTGAAATCAGAGATGAATTTAGATTCAAAATTAAGTCGTTAGGTTAAAATTAAATGTAAATCCACATCATGCGAAATCATATTCAGTTTTTATCAAAATATCATTTTCAAATTTACTAAGAATTCAGAATTTACCTTTTTTTTATTCTTGAAACTTTACTCTAAAAGTACTTCTTGAATAAAGACTGCCATTTATGTTTGATGATTAATTTTCTCGGCCAGAATTTTTTATCTCTCCTCCGATTGAATAACATTTTGAGACAATATCATAACCAAATATTTCGTAATTTTTGCTCGCCAAACTTACAAATAAGTTTCTCTAATAATTCGCAATTTCATGAATATTTTTTGTTTTCTCAAAGAAGCTTCAGTAGGGTAGTTTAACTAATTGAGGCTTTTGACCTCAGATGATTATAGCTTTAGAATATTTAAAACGAAAGGCAGCACATTTGTGGAAATTCGTTAGACAAAGAGAAGGAAAGATATGTTTCATTTGAAACTTGTTTTAAATACCGGTCAAAATTTCTTATTGCTATTTCCATTTTCATTATAAACTCTATTTGTGATAACATTTTCAGCTTGATCTATTTATCTCCTTCAATTCTGATCTATTTAAGTCTTCCTTCTCCTAGAGAATTCTTCTAATTTTATCAAAAATAGCTATATTGAAAGTATAATTCATTATTACGAAAAATTCTCTTCCACAAACTGGTAGTACTAAATTACTCTTTTTTTTTCCAAATGAATTTTCTACCTCCTTTGTATGATGTGTGTTTATCATAGCATGACGTATTGATTTGTCAGATATTAAAATATCTTATTAAGCAATTTTCCAGTTTTTTTGTTTTTTTTTTTTTTTTTGTTTTTAGAGGAGGGAAGAGAGAGAATTTAATGGGTTAATTAAAGAAGGTGAAAGGATATTCCTTAAATTTTGCTGTTACATATTACCTATCCGACCGTATATTTCATCATTCTTCAGTCTTCCATGAAATGAGCTATATTTTATGTTATTTGAAGAAATTAGTACGATCAGCAATTCCTGCAATTGCTGGTAGTGATATGGAAATGTCAACAGGAGCAGGAGCAACAAGATCAACGGTACAATCAATGGATATTAGTATGGATTCCATGAGTTCACTCGGCTCCTCGTCTATTCTCGATCATTCCATGGTTAATTTTACTATTAATTTGATAAATTAAAAAATATGACAGCATAAGAATAAATTTTGATGGCTAATAGATCAACTGTTATTGTCTAAAATGTACGCAAAATGATTAGGAATTTTTGCTTAATTTGTACAATTTCATCAATTATTATTAAATTATTTAAAAGTTTTGATCTTTTCAACAATTTTAACTAATTCTAATTTTAAATGGATTTTTCTTTTCGTTAATTATTCTTTTTTGGTCGATTAGTTTAGAAATATTCTGAGGTATGTGCGGAAATTTACGTTATGACTTTGCGTAATGATGATATCGGGGAAAAAGGAATTTTCGATGATATTACGGAAGAGGAGTGGGTAAGGAAATGGTTGTAAAGACTTTTTGATGTAGTACTATTAATTTTTGAGTGTTATATGATATGAGTGGTTTCGGTAGCTACAAAAAAAAAAACTTCGATCAGTAAAATTTGCGATTCTTGGAAGTATTACTGCTTGTAATTAAATGTATTAGTTGATTTTTGCCTTTTCAAAAATTATATTTGCTGTATTGTTGGACGTTGTTGTAAAATTAGTTTGTGAGAAACTAAAAATCATCCGGTGCAAACGGAAATTGCGAAAAGCTGTTGTTTGATTTCTTATCAGTGGTTGATCTGATTCCGAATATGCCATTTGTATGAACTATGTCTCAAACTGTTTTATCATTCCCTTTTGTGGTTGTGATAAGTGATGTCACGATCGATTATTTTGATTCGTAGTGTGAAATGATAATGGCAACGAATCAACTGGTTTCAATATTTCCTCTCTTTCCTACCTTCATACCAGTAAATACCTTCCCGAAAACCTTTTGATAATTTCTTATTTATACGTTTTTCTGATTGCATGAGTTTTTTCTTTTCTATCAAATTTTTCTCACTAAAATTTTTTTATTGAAATTTAATCAGTTGCTGCTAAAATGAAAAATGCAATCGAAATACTTTGTGTTTCTAAATCATTCTGGAAAAAACGTTTGCTCATCGGTGTTTAGTTTCCAAATAGAAACAAGAATTTATAGCTAACTGTTACGTGACAAAAAATTTTGTAGACAAAATTATAAATTTAATTATTTCCCATTTATTACCGACTTATTGCAGAATTCATTTGTGCTGATTGAAATTAAAAAATTAATTAATCATGTCACATTCATAGTTGTGAAAAGTTGAGCGCTTGTGACTGACATCAACAGCAGTCCTTCTGAAGTCGTCTGACTGAAAGTTTCACGTAATTCAGGTCACCAAATAGTGCTGTCGATTTTGTTTATATTTGTTTTTAATACTTCCAAATCAGACTTTTCAATCTTTCATTTCCTTAATTTGCAAAATTATTTATTCCATTATTGCCTAAATCAATTACTGAATCAGATAGCTTACAATAAAAGAAAATAAATTAATTTTGAAATATCAATTATCAATTAATGTCAAATTTATTCTGAAATACTAACCCACTAAAATCACACTCTTTTAAATCGTTTACCGCCATGAGAGCTAACCTAAAATTATAGATGATGAGTGGCAGTTGGAACAGTGATGCAATGGTCAATTCACAAGCAACTTATACAATTGCTGGACCGGTGAATTATTTACTAAAATCACCGATGAATCGCTTTTTTTAAAAAGAAAAATTGCGATATGCTAAAAAAAGAAAAGCATTACCGATTGATAATTCCAAAAATCGAAAGCGTTGAATTTTAAGATAGAACTATATGCTTCCATTAGCCTAAGCTAGATATTATTAGCTTTTGAAATGAAAATTTGATTAAAGAAATGCTTGTTCAGAATTGATACTTAATAACTGATAGCTAAGGTTTCAAAAAAAAGATTCAACTTAGTAAAAATAAATTAAACTAAAATTCCTACTAGTAGAGATTTTGTGAAAATTATTTAGCAAATTCATCCTATAACTTTTTCAATATCTAAATTTATGTGATAAATTCCACCTCCTATAATTTTCAACTTTGATTGCTTTTTCCGTAGTTTGGTTGAAAATATAGGCAGACTTTATAGAAGACCGACAAAATATATTAAATGGGAAATTTAAGAAAAATCAGTGCCAACGACATTGGATATCAGTCATTGTTTCTATCAAAAATTTCATTTATTTTAAAATGATCAATTCATATATCATTCAAAAATCACAATCATATATCTTGATAAGTTACTGAGAAACCGAAATAATTACCTATTATTTTTTTCAAACAATTTTGTTTATCAGTTCTGAAAGTGAAAATTTAGATAGGCCGAAGTCATTATCAATTGTTGGAGGAAATTGAATGTCCAAGTGAGCTTATTGAAGTTGATGACGATGTGCCATATCCACCATGTAAGCTTCTTAATTCTAAAATGTTTTTAAAATTATCCATAATTTAGCGCAAATTGCATTTGTCTATGTAATCACACCAAAAATTATCACTAACTGTAGAATTTGCAAGTTTTGTGGTTTAGATAACTTTGAATCTGTTAACAAAATATTTCAATAGCACAATAGATCGTAGGCCTAATTATTACTTAGGAGAGTGGAAGATCGAAAATTGCTCCGAAGTTTCTTAAGGGATTTAAGGAGAATGTTTGATGGTAGTCACATTTATGATACTTTGATAAATCGCTCTATTTGGCAGTGTAGCTGCGACTTTTTTTTTTTCTGTTTTCTAAATCATACAAAGTATGGAATAAAGATAATTTCATTTTTGTGAAATTTACTGAAAGTTTTTGATTGATATTAAAACTTTTTCATTTTTAGTTTTATGGAAATCGGGTGAGAATACTTCGATTTATCAAATCTTTACCCGTACTATAAATAACTTAAATCTTTCTGAAAATCTACGGAAGAATTTTCACAATTGTTTTCACGAAAATTATTTCCTCTAATACTTTTGTGCCACTTAGTACAAGCATCTATCTTTTTATAAATCGCTAAGCAATGGGAATTGCTCAGAAGTGTTTAGAAGAGTCCAACTCTTGAAGGATATTCAAAAAGTTTTTTAAAAATCAAAAATTTTAATCTCAAGATTTTCATTCAGGACAAAATTCCTATACAGCGCTGACAACTGGGAAACATTGAAAGTATGTTAATAGCAGCTGTTGAAATTTTAAAGTGTATTAAGTAAATACTGTAAATGAAATCTGATATCCAATTTTCGTTTTTCCAGTGAATACTAGTCTAGTTCTCGAAGAATCTCGTATCGGAGTTGAACGTCTTCCGGTCGTGGATGACAACTTATCCACTCCACTGGTGGAGTATGTTCCAAATAATGATTCGCAACACTATCAACAACATCAGGCTTACATGTTGGATAGCTATGCAAACCACTACCATACATATCAAGGCAGGACAGATTTACCTACTGAGCTTGCAACCAGTTTACCGGTTACACAGCTGATTCATCCAGACATTTTGTCGTACGGATCAGAATTCCCTCAACAAGTACCCATTGCATTATCATCACCTGCTGAAAGGGTACCATCTAGCATGAGCATTGATTCCACAATATCTGACGATGTTACTGTTAACGCTCATACACCTCCTCTTGATCCACTGGAACAACAACGGAAATCACCACTTCTCGTATCTTTTCCTGAACAGGAAATATCACCTGCAACACCTGTAAGTTATAGAATTCTCCGTAAAAATACACTTCCCTAAGCAAGATTACGACGATAAAATCTATTCCTACCTTTTATGTCATACTTTGAAACCTTTTTCGAGTTAATAAGAAGCATGATTGATTCTGCACTTTTTCAAATTTAAAATTTCAATCATTTTGCTCAATCGTTTCTTATAGACAACAAGTACGGAAGCTATAGAACGGGAATCCAACTGTTACAAACTGCTAAACAGTAGTTTTATAACTACTAAAAAACCGGAGCAGAAAGAACATTTACAACATAAAAGTGTAACGACGGAAAAACCGGAAAGTACGGAAAAAGAGATGAAAAAAGAAAGACCGAAGAAACCAAGGCCGGTAAGTTTCAATTTTAGAAAATGGAGAACTTCATTCTGAGTTGTCTCGGAGACTTACGAAATTTTTTCCTGTTTTGCAGATTTTTTAAGTAAACTAATAAATAATTTAGTGAAACAAGTAACAAATTTTAGTTATCAATACGGGAGCTCCAGAATGCGCCAGTACCAGTAAGGCCTCCAAAACCAAAACCGCCTTCAAAATCGCAATTACTTATGGAAAAGCTTAAGGCAAGTATTGAAGCGGATAAACTGAAACCAAAAAAGGATGTCAAATCAAAACTTCATGATTTATTGGCAGCATCTGCCGCACCTGTTCGACGTGCACAACCACAAGCGGTTGTTAATGGGAATGAAGGTTAGTTTTCAGAAGTAAAAACGATAATTTAACCTAACCACTAAATGGGATAAATGGGTTTTCATCTTCGGCAATTAAAATGCCGGAGACTTTCACATCAACACGTCAGGCATACATTTTTTATCAAATCTGAAACTATCTGTTATGAAGTTTTCCCATCCACATAGAGGGAAATTCTGATGTTAGCATTTTAAAATTAGCAAATTTTTGTTTTAGAAATAAAGGACTTTTAAATTTCATGTCCATATGCGTTAATCAAATGGGTTTACATTTTGCGCACCATTGAAAATTTGAACTATAGCGGTAATTGCAACATCGGTACGCAGTTCTGCTCAGTATTGCATTGATAGTAACAACAAATGAGTCAGAGAACATTTGTGTACCATTATTGGTTCGGGTCAAAGGTCAGACGACTTTCCTCCTCTTCTATCAACGAACAAAACCTTTAGCTTTTCTTCTCTCTACACTTTGGCAATTTTCGAAATATCTTTTCGATTTAAGCCTTCTAAAATTTACAAAATTCAAAAAAGTTAAATTTTAACGAAAAGTGCCATGGATTTATTTTATTTTCCTTTGCATTTGCACATTTCACACACTTAAAATGATGTACAGAAAAAGCGCTAGAAATGGTTTCATTTGAAATTCCGGCGATTTTTTAAATGCTTACGTAAAAGTCTAATACAATCGTACGCGATTTTATTTTTGATCTGTCTTATAACACCTTTTGGAAAATCTTAAGTCCAGAGATTTTAAAAACTTAATGATTTTCAGAAAACCTTCCAACCTTTTTTGCTTTAATTTGTTGAAGAAATCGTCTTTCCTGATTACCAAGTGTAATCTAAATTTCATGAATTCAAATCCCATTCTTGATCAGCTGGATTGTGAGTTAGCCAAAAAAAAGTAGAAATAATTATTTAGCTTATCCGAAATCAATTTACTTACTACCAATTTACGATTTTTAATTAAAAAGAAAATGTTTTGCAACCACAATTTAGTAGGATCGATTATATAAATCTATGAGCCGCTAGTGAATTGTAGTCAAAGCCAAGAGCGATTGAAAAATTAATTCGCCAAGGATACAAATGTCATAAATAGAAGTGCTTTAATTTGCTTCATTCAATCCTATCCCATCGAAATTGCGAACTCGTTTGAACTTCCTTAATTCTTCTAACATCACTTTTGTCCTAAGCTGATTATGACCTTTATTACAACTAACTTTTGCTACAGTTGTTGTTGGAGCTGGTTGCAGTTGCTATTGCTTTGTTCGAAAAAAAAAAAAGATTTTTCTTTTATTTTTCACTTATCAATTAGTCACTCTTACTAGATAGTATAGTTGCTAGCTGTGTAAAATTTAGAATAAACATTTGATAAATTGAAATTATTTCAATCTTAGAAAAATCAAAACTTTTAAAAAATAAATTTGTTGAAATAATGGAATTTTTTTTTACTTTTTTTTTGCATACAATTATCTATTTATTGATTTGCTGACCAATAAATATTATGATCATATATGATAAACAACAGCAATCGTTGCAGCTTTGCAACGATTCTTTTTACTGATCAAAAATCACCCCATAAAACGTTGCAACATCGCCCAGCAATTGCTATAGTTGACAATACCATTTGAAATTACTTTTTATTTTTTTATTCTTTTACATTTCCATTTCTATTCATTATCTTCACTCATTTTTTACTACTGAATGTATGATTTATTATATATCAGATGATAAATAACATTTCCTTTCAATGTTTTCTACTTTTCCCTCTCTTTCTCCATCTCCAACTATACACATTCATCCATTTCGTCAACTCTTTCTATATTATCCACGAAATCTGAAGTGATTAGTAATTCCTAGGCTTATCCTCAATCACAAAGCCTAGTCTCATTTAATACTTTCTAAACTCTGGCCTTTTTTCATTATCCTCTTTATTTTATGGATTCGATCCTATGCACTGTTAGCATTACCTTTTGTTAAATACTCGAGTAATAATGATGGAAATATGTTGAAAAGACTATCACCGCATATTTCCCGATCTCTCGGTAAGGTAAGGAAGGATTTGTTGATGATGGAAGAGATAGAGTAAGCTGAAGAGAAATTAGATTTAACGAAATGATCCATTGTTACTTATTGGTGGAGAAATGTTTAGCAATGATGTAAACAATTGTTATTGATATTATAATTTCTACTTCCTTCATCTTCTCCTATTTTAGTTTCCCTTAAGGGATGTCCATTTCTGATTCCATCCGGAAGATAAAAAAATCGAATTTCAGGAATGTAAGTTTGAATCTGCAAAGAAGAAATTCATTTTTCTAAATTTTCTTGTTTTTTACATACATTTCTTAGGAAAATAAAAGTTAGAAAAGTCAAATATTTAGGAGGAAATTTGATGCTATACGCAAGAAAATTGAACAAAAATTTAGAAAAATGAAAGTTTTTTTTTTGTTTAATAAAAATTCCCAAAAATACGTGCTGTTCAGCAAAAGTTTTCAAAAATGCTCTTTTATTAAAAGATTAAAAGAAAATTCTAGCAATTTATTTATTACTGGTTCTTCTGATTGAAAATTTCTTTTACTCATCAAAATTTCATTCAAGTTTAAAAATGAACTTTCACTTTTTCGAGATATACTTTTTCTTACTCATAAATTTTTTAAATGAAATAAGTTTTCAAGTTTGCAGTTCATCAATAGTAGATCATCATTACGATTATTCTAATCACTTTTGAATTTAACCCTGATTAGATGCTGTATTTAGTCAATCGTGCAAATCATAGGCAAGCTTTATGCAAAACATTTGCAATATTAGCCGTCAAGTTAATCTCTAATGGCTTCTTAATCCTTCGGTGATTTTTTCGGTTCGTCTTTCTACAGCGTACTGATCTGCTCCTTTAGAAATATGTTCCATCTACTTCGATCATATTACTTTGTTAGTTGTTAGTCCTTGTTAAAATAACTTTTGCACTTCGTAAATCTATATGATAAGCTGCATTTAGCATTGTTGAAGGATTGACGAAAGCGATATGTTCGAAATGGTAGCCAAGACTGAGCTCAATTTCAGCTTTGATCTGAAATTCATCTAAAATTTTTCATTCCGATCACTGTTGTAGCGATGATTATCGTTTCTCTCTTTTTCAAATTCTATAATTTATGCGATTGATTGCTAACGCTCAATTTAATAGGATTAAATTTCAGTCTCTTTCTGACCACATTATCACATCGTGTGTAGTTGTAATGTTTTTCAAATATTGAATTTAATTATTTCATGAAATTCATCGGATATTTTGATTGAAATATAAATTATAGCATTCAATTTACAATTAGTACAAGATAGCGAACTTGTAATTTACTCAATTGTTTATGATAATCTGATGCAAACTTTTGATATCTTGCATTAATCTTATATAATATTCAAAATGTATTTAGCCACAGATTATCCATTTAATTTGTAAGCCTTCAGCAAATCGAAGAATCAGAATTTTATCGGTAGATCAATTTAGCGTAATCTACCAAAGTAACACATTTTGTCCTCAAATAAATATACCTTCAGCAAAACATTCATTGGCATAAATGCTGGCAAAATAAACATTCAAATTCTGAAATCGGTTTTTAGCATATCTGTCATTTACATCATTCATGCACATTTGCTGCATAATCTTTCTGTCATATTCACCGACTGGTTGTATTGTTAATAGGACAATTTTAACAAAGAAATAATTGGAATTAGTATAAATTATTGCAATTATTTGCTCGCAATGAATAATTGTTATTATTGCGTTTTATATTCTCCCTAAATGTAATTAATCACTACAACATTATTAGCTTCAGGTCATTTACCTTCTTCCTCATCCAAATCATTCCAAATTCATCCACAATTTTTGATCATGCTTTGCTCAGTTGACAGTTGCTTTGATTACATTTATCGATTGGTGTGCTTTTCAGAGAAAGTTCATTTTCCTGAATTTTTTCACATCCAGTCATTTTTCCTAATCTTCTTCATTTTTCATTGTGTATAAAGTATTTAAAAAGTTAACAGAAATTCTCGACTTGTCTATTCCGCGTTTATTTCCATTTGATTCTCAG
>JABVXV010000023.1:0-116984 GCA_013365325.1 Dipetalonema caudispina | reverse complement strand
TTTTTTCACATCCAGTCATTTTTCCTAATCTTCTTCATTTTTCATTGTGTATAAAGTATTTAAAAAGTTAACAGAAATTCTCGACTTGTCTATTCCGCGTTTATTTCCATTTGATTCTCAGAGGATTCCCCGAATTGACCATCATATCTTATCATTCCAACTTTCTATTCTTCCGTAATTTATGAAATTTTAGCTCATTATTTTCTCTTTAAGAAATTAAATCAGTTTAACTTTTAAATGTAATCCACCTGTTTCAGGTGTTTGCATTTATGTCTCAATCGATAACGCTATCTGTCTGATAAGGTTGTATAATTAGTAAAATCTTTAAACATTGCGATTTTGACAAATAAAATTTGTTTTGAAATGGAAGTGTTTTTTCATAAATGAAAATAATTTTGACAAGAACTTTTTTAATATATTACTTCATCTCCAAATTTCGTAAATTAACTGTCTTTATTAATTACTATCAATTATCTCCACGTAAAAAGCGATCCAACATAATTCACAGGTAAAAAAAATTTGAGATATTTCATAATTTTTGCGCTCCCTTAACGATTAAATAATTTATGCTTTATATATTTTGTCTTTCTTTTTTTTTTCGTTTTTTTGTAGAAGAGAAGATGTTTCCTAATGAAGAAAAGAAAAAAATGCAACAACCGTCATCTATGAATGCGAAACGTCGACGGAATGAAGCACTGAAAACGGTAAATTCACGAGTACGACCTGAACGACCTCAACTATCACAGCAACTTGATAGTACAACAACGACAACATCACGATCACTTACAAAGCCAAGGCAATTGTTGGTTCAGCCAAAAATTGTCCAAAAAGGTAATGTTTATTTCAGTGACAATGAAAGAAGTACATTGTACCCATTCAGAAAAATTTTATTCTGAGGTCAAGTATTGCCAAAAGTTCATTTCATCTAAGTTTCAAAGTTTTTGAACATGTATAAATGAAGTATAAGTTATATACAGAGTTTTTTGAGACTTCAAATTTGATGTTGTTAAAATTATGTATTTCATTATGAAATATATCTCATTTTATAGATTCAAAGATTATGCTTCAATTCTGTCGAAACTTTTCTTTGAAAGAATTAGGTCCAACTTTTACTTCTCACAAACCATCATATTTCAGCGTAACACGTAATTTACTTAGATGAATGATAGATCAAAGCTTGAATGTTGATATCATCGATAAGGCCATAATACTGAAGCCTAGCAAAGTTGTATTCTTGGAAAAAATTTTCGATTTTTTCCAAAAATCCTATTCTTTGCAAAGTGAAAGTAAGCAAACGATTTGAGAAATGAGTACTACTGTCACTGACATAAAATTGCTAAAGTTTGTGTTGATTAGGCTGAGGCTGAGGTTGAGGTTGTGGCTGTACGCTTCCTTTTAAAATCTCAATTGTAAACAATTTGTTTGTTTTTCATGAAGTGCTACTAAACTCAAATCAAACATTATTTTTGGCACCTTTCTAAAGTTGTGTAATTTTTGAAATTTGGTTCATCGCTCTATTTAAGTGTTAAATTGATATGGTACTTTCAATATTGACGAGAATCATTGCAATAATTCCTAAATTTCAATTTAATTATGGATTTATGTCTTACTACTGTTGTGCAAGTGATAGTATCTCAAGGTCTATTCTTGGTATAAGCTGATAACTATTCAAATAATTGCATTCCAAAATTTTTTGAGTCGAATTTTGGAAAAAAAGGTTTAAAATAATTATAACTGTTATGTTTTAGGCTCGCTTGGAATGCGATCCGAAAAGTTGAAAAAAGAAGCCTCGAAGTTTTCCGATTCTAAATCAGTGCCTCTACCATCAAGCATTACCAAATCGGAACGTAAGTATTTATTTACTTCGAAAAATTAAGTTTTACGCCAAATTGAATTGTATGGGAGATCTCATATTGTTGCATCGGGCTGGTATCGATTATTCCGCGGAGCCCAAAAAGGAAACCAGGTGAAATCGAGATTGGAAATGAATATATGGAAAATGTGGACTTTACCCCTTGTTGAGTGACCTCAACTTGATCTTCATTTGTGTAATATGTATGATTGGATGCAATAAATTCGATCAATTGAATATTTTGTGAAGAAGTCTCGCTAATTGCAAGTTTTTTGTTTGCTTTATTTTCAAATTTAAAATATCTCAAATATAGAGGAGATTTTGCGCCTTTTTTAATAATTCCAGTTTTTTTATAACAAATTCATTTCAGCTGAATTTCTACAGACTTTGTTGATTCGACAAAATTTAAAATTATTTCTACTTTATCTTACATGAATAAAAGAGGTCATTAGAGTGATCTCTTCCTCAGATTTCAAAATGATTCTAAATTTTGAGAAGTAGGCTTGTTAATTGAATGACAACTAACAACTACTCCCTACTTTTTAATTATACCTATTTTCTGCTATTTCTTGGAAGAGATTAAAAATCGCGTTGGCTTGAATCATCCGCAGCAATTTTTACGTTGCAAGAATCTGAAATTGCAAGAAATTTGGACAATATTCTGGAGGGATTTTCTCGATACATTTCTTGATAAACTTCATTTTTACGACCTCTTTTGCAGATTTCATTGTTGTAATCTAAATGTTCCCGCTCGCTAGTTTCAATTAAATTACCTGATTTTGTCCCAAATTCTTTCTCAAATCTGCTTAGACCATCAAAACAAGTTAAACCCACCCATCCTTTCCTTTCACATCTTTGAGTCTGTGAATGATCATAAACTGTCCTTAACAATGGTTCCAAGGTGATTTATTGTTCCCTATGGTGAAATCTGTGACCAAAAGACAGATGTGGCCATCATTATAGTGTCCAGTTGCAACAACATATAATCAGCTTAACGATCCGAAATTTGTACCTTAGAAATTCCCACCTTTTATGCATTTTTTTTTGCAGTTTAGAGTTATATTACAGTATTGGATGATTGAATTGTCCTGTATTTCTAATATTACACCCTTTCCAGTTCCTTTTCTTTTCTTTGACATTTTTTGAAGTTAGGCACACGAAATGTGTCGTTGTGCATTTCGTTTTACTGTTCCTTTTATTAAATTTTTATGTAAGAAATTCCGACTTATGTCCAAATTTTGGATACATTACTTTCCTGACAGCATTGAAGTACTGGACTGATTTTTACAGCACTCCATTCCGGTTTGCCTACATCATCCACGGCACATCCATCAATTAAAGTTGGTAAATCCGAAAAGCAACCTACCTCAATGACTGTCGAAACACATCGAGGTCAGTATCAGTTAACTTATTAGTTTATCTATTATAATTTGACTTTTTTCTTTCAATTAATTCCACTTACTGAAAAATTCTGCAGATTGTAAATCAATCCGGTATCCGGTATCCATCAATTTTAAAGAGAATTCACTTTATAATAGAATTACAAAAGATAATATCAAATGAAAGTCGATAATTTTGTTTTTGAAAAATAGCAATCTTTCTGGATCCTAATTCCTATTTTAAGTTAATTAGTAGGTCACTTCAGTCAGTATATCGTCAGATCAGTAGCATCTTACATATTGCAAATTTTTTTGTACTGTCGATTCGTTGATTTTTACACTTTTTTCTACAAAAATGGAAGTTACCGAAAGTCTATTAATGAAATAATATTTAAAATTTAAATGAGAATTTTGATTCACCAATGGAATTTAAAAACAATGTACGGTTTACCGTAGTAGAAGATATAAAGTACCGATTTTATTACCTTTCAGTTGGCAGAAAGTCTAGACTTATCATGCCGATTAATACACATGTCAGAAAATTTATAGCACAATTTAGCATCTCGCATCTGTAAAATTCGAAACTATTATCGGAGTGTATTAATGGGATTCAGTCCTATGCCCATCTTAATTATTATAATTTGAATCCCTTCCTTTTGAAGACCTATAACGACATTTAAACCAAAATACAAATCGATATTTAGTTCCAGAAGGTTAAATGTGGTGTTTAATGCTTAATCCGCTTTTCAGAGGATCAAATAAGCTTCTGAGAAGGAAAGTAGAGTTTGAGATGTGCGCAAATTATTCTTAGTTTGAGATTAAATTTATGAAATTGATCGGATCGAATTTCATCGCAGTTCTTAAATTTTCGAATCAAACTGATATACAGCTATACTAACCCTATTAATTAATTTATATTTATGTCGATAAATTTTTGTTATCTCTAAAAAATCCAGAAAAAAATGAGCAGTTTGCAGTTCTTCCATAATTTCTGTTTTGGAAAGCGGGAATTTCAAGTTTACGAAGAAGTCAAAATTTTTGACATAAGTTATCATGGATTTAAAAAAGTTCTATATTCAGATGAAACTTTAAAACTAAAGAGATTAACAGATGCCATTCGTGGATTTGATGTTCTTGCTATTGTATTTGATCAACAGATTCAAAAGGTATTATTATCTTCGTTTACTTCTTGTTTGTTTGCTCTGCTATTTAGCTTTGATCGGGAGTGGTAGAAATCCAAAAATAGTCTTTCGAGAGCCATGATGTTTAGAAGATGGTAAATTACTTTCACTTTGGCCTATAGATCTCCGACATTAACTTAGGCTGATCCTAAAATTACTTTGTTGTCGTAAAAATTCCGGAAAAAATCCAAACCAGGAACTAAGTTATAGTCCATTATATGCGCTTGAAACCAAAAGCCATTGGAAGTTACAAATTTCTTAAATTTTAAACTCCTGTGGAATAAATTGAAAGTAAACTTTTATTTTATTCGCTATTATCACGATTAATCATCATTTTTTTAATTTTTAGTGCAATGAAGATTTACATGCAGCGCTTGAACAAAATAGGAAATATGGTACGCTCTTGATTTCAAATTAATTTTTTAAAGGAATTTATTTAAACAAAAAGAAATTTAAAAGTATTGAAATGGATTTTTCTATCATCACGTTTTTCTTTATACTGATCATACTATTCCGCAAAGATTTCGTAGATGATCTTGGAAGAGAAACTTTTAAATTGCTAACTGTCAAGATATAGCACAAAACCAGCACTTGATAACAAATAGTGAATTTTGTTTAGACGGAAATTATTCATCATATATTTGAATTTTTTGATTTGAATAGAAGTTATACATCCATTAATTGTGACTCCAGGTGAATTTGTTAGAATACAAAGAAATTTTGTTTTCAATATTCAGCAGTAAAACGAAGGGTTTATTCTTATCCCATAAAAACTAAGAGATATTTGGTACAGTAAATTTTAGAAATTAAATATTACAATTTAAGTTAAACTTTGCGCTAACTTTACGCTAGTAATGCACCTCTACAATTTGTTGAAATTCTGAGGGATCATACAATTGTTGAAAGTTGCAATGGCGTTTTTTGTACTTTCAAATTAGATTGTCAAGTTTAGATAAAAATTCGAACATATCATTAATGCATTTCAGCATTGAATGAATAGAAAAATCATTCCAATTAATTTTACAATTAACTCAATTACATCGAAAATTGAACTTATGAAAATAGAATTGGTATCTTCAGAATCTCATATGAAAGCACTGGAAACCAAATATGAGCAATTACTGATGGCAGTGAATACTGATCATACCCGACAAATCGAGAATGGTTTGTTAATTTTTTCATGAGTTATTTAAGTCCCAATAGATTGTTTATGAAATCGTTCACATTTGCTACAACTTCTTTTGTAATGAAAAATGAAAAACGACGATAGTTCAGCAACCTATCATCATTCCAACCTTTACTGTTTCTGTTACAAAATAACTGATACTGAAGTACTAATATTGTCAATTGATTGATTTTTTTTAACAAAATAAATCTCAGGTGTTACCGATTTTTATGATAAATTCCGCAGCCGTATTAAATTGATATTTTAAAGACGTCCCTGTAATCAATCATCATATTACTTCGGAATTTTTCCATGCTTTTCAACGGTTTCCGTGCAGTTTGACACTGCTAAATTAGCCTTAAATATTTTCCTGCTGAAGCCTCAAGGCTACTAAAAAATATTTTAAAGTATTTGTAAAAACTTCAGTGAAAATTTTTAAATATCCTTAAAAGGAAGAGCGAAATAACAAGTAGTAAAAAGCAATAAAAATATTTTTTGAATGAGTGTAAGATTTTTCCGTTCACAATTTAATCCGTTTGAAATGTATTAGATGTTCCCATCTTTAATATCCAATTTTAAGTGATTATTGGAAAATTCATTTAAATCGTTGTTGCAGATGATGTGTGACATTTTGTTGTAATATATGTCTTCTACATTCATTTTCTCCATGGCCCTTTCACTTCATCCTTTTTGAAGACCTTGAAAGCAAGTTTCTTCCGAACTGTAAAAAAAGAAAAAATTTTTGCAAAATTAAGGACATAATATCTTTTTGAATCTTACTGAAACATCGAGTTTTCCATTAAAATTTTTATTTTTTATTTTTTTTTTCGCCGATGTTTTTGATTATGAAAATGGAAAAATTTACAAGAGTTGAGAATTTTAAACTTAATGAAAAAGATTTGAAATTGGAGAATGAATTAGCTCTTTAATTCTCCGATAAGGGTCAAAGAGTGATTTCATATCATAACATGAGAAAGACTAGAACAGATATGAAGCCAGGAATAAATGGCTTTTAATTATCGTTCTATAATCATTTGAAGACTAAAAAGGTTTGATCTGTTCAATCGAATCGATTATCGTAGTCGTTACTTGTTACATTCTCATATTAAATTTTTTCACTTTTAACTTCTTTCTGAAATCATTTGGCGCTTTTTAACAAAAACACTTCTAAAGTCAATGCTCGAAGTTCGTTTGAAGAAAAATGAATTTTTTTTTTTGAAATAAAAAGCAAAAAAATTATCGCAAACACTCGGCCTTTCTTTATCAGCTGCGTAAATCTGTCCAAATATCGCCGTGTCGGTGACATTTAATGTTGCGTCACCAATTTTCTTCATCTGTTCTTTTATATGCGATGAAAAATTTAGCGACAAAATGGCTAGTTAATTGCAAAAAAAAAAGACCAGTTTTACAGGTATGCAACAATATGAGAAGAAAGAAAACCCTAAATGATTTTTTCAAGAGATCATTGATCGAGATTTTCATCGTTTCACTGAATTTACTGAACATGAAAGCGTTATCTATCCAAACAGTTATGATTGAAAACTTTTTTGGCTGACATTTTGGTTAAATGGACAGACCACAAGAAAAAAGATTAAATCTGTAAAGATAGGAATTTAAAAAAGTGTGAATTCGAAATGAATTGCTTGTCGTATACTCTCAAAGTTGCTGTTATCTTTTTTTTTTGATATACCTTTAAAGTTGCTGTTTGCCGGTAAAAGTTTCATGTTCCAACCTTTTCTTTAATTTTTTTTTCTTTTTGAGGATCACATGTGGAATCTTCTCTTCATGTATTGAATGAAGAAATAGCCAAATGAATAATTAAGGAATATAATATAAATTTTTCATTAGGTACTTTTAGGACTTGACAAGTCTTGAATGATTTATTGTCAAGACGATGAAGTATGGATTATGCAAATTTAAGATAATTTGAAGAAAGAAAGCTTGGAAGTATCGGGCAAATTCAACAATTCATTAGCATTTATTGTTGCATTTTACAATCAATTGTGATTTGCACTTATGCAAATTAAATGCATTTCATTTGGCTATCTTTAAATAATTTCCAACCTAAAGTTAAAGTTTCGAGCATTGTGCATGCTAGGACAGCAACAGTGCCATCCCTTGCATTACATTAGGGGACCATTAAGAAATTGGCCACTTACAAAAGGTATGCAAATTTCAGATTTCAGCCTAAGTTTTACTTTCTGATGCATAAAGTTATATACAGCCTGTAACCGATTTACTTCCTCTCTGATCATTCTGTAATTTTCTACTTGTCCTCGAACTTTTGTTTTTTTTTTTCTTCTATGATCAGTAATATATCTATTCTTGTTCTATTCCAATCATTCTATCATTATCCTCTGACCTCTTGTCTTGAATTTATAATGGAGGGTGAGTGAAGTTGTTAGTTTCTTTTCTATCTTCATACTATTTCCATATCCTCCAAGTACTATTTCATGTTCTTTGCAAGGGAACGATAGGAGAGAGAGAGAGAGAGAGAGAGGACGAAGAGAGAAAGGGTAGAAGAAAGAGGAGGAAGAAAGGGACAATGGACAGGGATCGTTTTTGGGGTTTTATCATTTTGTTCATTAACAATTCCTGCTTTCCCCGAATGTTATTGCGCTTTGTGTGACACCCTTATTTGGACTAAACTACTTCTACCAACTCATAGAAACTTCTTGCTAGACTGAGGCTCATTATCTCATTCAATTCAAAAATAAGCCTAGCAAAAAAATTACTTATCTTTACTACATTCATTTTCATTTCTTCCACTTATCATATTCTACTACTGAAAGATGCCAATATTCTGTGTGATACCAAATGTAATACGTCTGAAAACACCTGGCCTTGTTGTATTACCATTTATTTTAATATCATTATTTTCATCCACAACAATTTATATAATTCTATTAGCATGCACTACAACTGCAGCATCATCTGCAGCAACATTATCTCTCTTGCAATATTCAACCATTCTTTTACCTATTTTCATCATTTTCATATTTCTGCTTATTTTATTTACAGTGAATCGAAATCATGAAGATGAGTTAAATTCCGTGAAGGAACGATACGAAAAACAGGTATGTAATAATTCTGGCGCTTTTTTTTCCTACTGAAAATGCTGTTGTAATAATGGCTAATGGGGCTACAATGAGCTTAGCCAAAAATTAAGATCATATTTTTCAAAATATTTTTAAATTGAAAATATGCTCTTTTCTTGTAGAATCATATACAAAATGTAATAAATTTACTTTATCACTGAAAAACTTCAATCTGATATCTAATTTTCATACCTTCAATTTCTTTCCTTTCTGTTTTCATACCCAAAATGGAATTGATTGTTCTCGAAAAAATTATTAAAATAATCATGAATAGCTAATAGTAACTTGTAGAAATAGTAACTTGGAATTAGGTTATTTAAAACAAAAGAGGGAGAGAGAGAGAGAGAAAGAGCCAAAAAAAGAAAAAGTTCCCAAATATTAGTTACCAAATTGAATGCTTTTGAAATGAAGAAATGTTTTATCTATTTGAAATGATCAAACGTTACAGTCTTCATTCTTCCCTCCGTTTATGATAGTAATTTCGAAAAGTGACCCAAAGATACGATCGTTCGTATTCTATCGGGGCCATGATTTCTATGTATCACTGGCCTACTTTTCAGGCAAATATGTTATTGTTTGAGGAAAATATCAAAATATGGGCTTTCCATCTACTGAAAAATTTTTATTTTCGGGGAAAAGAAAATCTCTGAGGAAATTGAGTCACTAAACAAAGTTAATTAAGAGTTTTGAGGAAATTAAGTCATTAGACAAAGCTAATTAAGAATTTTGCAGAAGTTGCAATTTGTTTATTTCCTCACTATAACCAATGCTCCGGTATCATAGAACTAATTTAAATCTAAGTTTTAGAAAACATCTACCTAAAATTTCATAATAATTATCTTTTTATAATTCTGATTAGAAATTCTCAAATGAAAGAATCTCTTATCAATTAGACTAATATTAGTAATTCGTATTACAATTAAAAATTGTTTTGGGAATGAAAAGAAAAAAAACTTATTTTTCTCTTCGTAGTAATTTCCCTTTTATAACACATATTGAGTATTTCTCTATACTTCTCGGATTTCTTTTCCTTTCTTTTAAAATTTATTAGAATCAAGTAAAAACAAAAGAGGTTATTATAGAAAGTAATTAAATGGATAAGGTATTGTTCCTATGATTGAACTGTTTTATTGAACAAATGGGTTAAGATTGTGAGGATATTATCACCTTAAAAGTGATTTCTAGACATTATTTGTCGGATGGATCAAAGAAAACCATATTGTAGTTTTGATCATTTAAAGATACTAATAGGTCATTCACGTATGAACTACATGTGAATTTAGAAATTCGGAATAAATATATTTAATTTATGCACTGCTCATAAATGTTATTCCTTCATGTATCTAAACATCATTACACACTTCTTACTGTACTTATTTATTGTTTATTTGATTACTTTCATTAATTTATTCCTCTTATTTTTCCCTACTCATCCGTTTAATCAATCAATTCGATTTTTTTTCTTTTTCTATTTTGTGATACAAACGTTATTATTTATTATTCCCATCAAAAATATTCATTAATATTGGTGTTAATACTCTTGCAGTTAATTTTCTTGAAAATTGAAAAATTTTTAGCATAAAAAAAAAAAATATATCGTTTAGATAATCAATTTCTTATTTTATGTCTCCAGGAAAAAGTTGATGGTCTTTTTTTTTTTGGAAAATATTTGAAAAATTTTTTTCACAAATTTTTGTCACTTTTGGTAAGAAAGTAAAATTGAAATTTTAATGTATATATATAGTAAAAAAGTTCATTGGTAAATTTTATCATTTATGCGACATTTAGAATCTTGACCTTATCATACAGCACTTATTCTTATACTTGATGTTATCTTAATAGATTGAAATTATTTATATTCCTTATGATAAAGTGATAAGATGTTGACAAAACAAGCCTAGCATTAGAAAAGTGTTATCAAAGAGAGTGTTTACAACTTTTAATATGTTACAATTTATTTTAGTTAGTGGAATGTAATGATGAATTAATGCGAACATTGGATGAACAACGTTGCATTCATGAAGCGGAAATTGAACGTCTAAGTCGTTCAAATCAAATTCAATGCGCCAATTTGGATAGCAAATTAGCGGAAGCGGAAAAGGCTGTGGAAGAACTTATTCGGGATAAGAAAAATCTTGAAGCAACGCTGAGTAAGGATACCAATGAAAAAGTTGCGGTAAATCTTTTTTTTTAAAATGAATTAAATTTCAAGGGTTTTATTCTACAAATAATTTTCACATCTCTTTTTTTTTGCCTAAATTTTCTTAAAAATTGATTAAAAGAAGTGTTAAAATGAGATCTTTTCATTGGTACTTCACTGTAGTACCTTTGAGAAACAATACATTCGGATATGTCGCATTAAAGCGGAAATGATACCTAAACAAAATTACAAATACACAATGAATGCATTTTAAATGATTTATAATTTTTCTAGTGATTTTAGTTGATCGAAGATCCGAATTTTAGGAGTTATCGAAAGAAATCAGCAGCTTAAATACCGCATTGGAAATTAAATCAACGGAAATTAAAACGCTGCGACATTCGAATGCAAAATTACAGCTGAAAGTGGAGGAAATTCCATTGAAAGATATTGAAATAAGCAAGCTAAAGCATCGTGTTCGTGAGTTAAAAGTATTGGTGGATCAAAAAACCAATACAGAAAAGTATGTAATCAATATTATATTTCTCAAAAGTTATAAGGCCATTTAAATTTGATATTGTAAAATTATGCAAAGAAGGGAAAAAAAAAACATATTATAAGAGAATTAATTTGCAAGAAATTGACTCAATTTTCGATAGTGCTTTTTTTTTTTCTGAAATTATAACTTTTACAGGGTTTTGACATCTAAATTTGAAGAATTACAACGTTCCGCGCGTAATCAGGCAGTAATGTCCGAATCGATGCTAAAAGAGAATGATTTACTACGGTATAAAATTGAGGAAATGGAATCGTCCACATCTGAGGGAGAACCAAACTCTGTAAAAACTGATCATGCAATGTAAGTTGCGAAAAATTAAATTTTTAAATTTTTATTCAACTTTATTGGGTCTAATTTTATTCACAAAGATTTCATTGAAATTTCACTGATATATAGCGCAAAATTAATAGTCTTAACACCTTTTCCCACGGAACGATATTTAAATATATTTATAACATCATTTGCATTTTCAATAGGAAAAAAAAAAGAAGTAAAAAAATTAGATTTTGATAATAATTTGGTCAATTTTAGGAAATATCGTACTCCGCAATCAATGAATGTTTGCTCGACTCGTTTATGTCAAAGTGAACGACGTCCTTCCTCTTCAACTACGCCGCATAGATCTTCGCAATCACGTATGGATTAATTTTAGAAAAACATTTATCATTTTTGAATAGCTTTGAAATTTCACAAATAAATAAATGAAATAACTGATAAGTTAGCTTATAGATAACTATCTTTGGCCAATAATTGTTAAGTATTTGTGATATACAAAAAACTATGCTTAACCTTTACGGCATATTTTACTGTGATATTCGTATAATTGCATATTTTACACACTATCGCACATCATCCATTTTTCCCGGTAGTAGTTTAATGAGATGACAACATTTTTGAGAAGGTTAAAATTAACTTTGATATTTATGTCTTCTCAACTTCTCTGAAAAATGCTAGAAAAAAGTGGGACAAAAAATTAGTAAGGAAATGAGATAGAAGAAAATTCTCCAAGTTTATCAACATAAGAAGTAAAATAAAAATAAAAAAATCTTTAAGTTAAAGATTTCAATATTGAAAGAAATTCTATAATGTTTTTTTTTTTTTTAGGTGGTGATGTGATGACTCGTTCAGTTATTTCATTATATCTTGAACAAGGTCGTAATCGGTTTGCTAAAGGAAATATTGATACCATTTATGCACCAGAAGGAACATTCATTGGTATGTTGCTTTTCTATGAACTTCATGTTATGATTCCTAAACTATCAATATTTTCATCTTTATAAATTTTTTAAATTTAAATTTATTGCAGCAAAGGATCGTGGTTGCTCACAAAGGTTATCTTTTGATGATGCGCATGATGCAGATGATGAAGGAACTCCTCGTCTGTAAGTTATCATTGTCATTTGAAGAGTGGAAAATTAATTACAATGGAACTTAGATGCGGTTGTGTCAGGTTGAAAAAAAATTCACATTAAAAATGATTTATTTGCGATTGAAGATGAATCAATTTTATTGTTAAACAACTTATCGAATTAAAACATAACACTCTTTTGAGGAAGGGAATATCATTTATTAATTTCATGGATTCTTAAGTTAGCAAATTAATCTTTTAAATATTTTCATCCGAAATTCTAATATCGAAATTCAGTTAGCAAAAAGTTGATAATTTGACAATTAAAAGTAGTGTCCTAGGAAGTATTTCTACTGCACTAACCAATGTATTGATACACCCCGATATAATCAGTTTTATTTAGTGGATTGCTAATTGGAGAATATTTTCTCTTTACTTTTTAATAGTTTCAGTGTTCGGACAAACGAACAGTCATCGGTTTCCGGAAACAGTAATTATCATGAAACGGCATCAAGAACAGCAAGTACTGTAATAGATAGTGGTATATCAGTTTGATTTCAGATATCTCTCTACCGATCGATCTCGTCTATAATTTGTAGTTTGTCTTTGTAAACTGCTAGTTTTTGAAGGTGTAAATATTTAAAATAAATGTCCCGCGGGATTCCAAATACACCTGGTGTTGGTGATATAACTAGATCATTTTAAATGGCATGCAACCTCAGGCACAGCTATGAGCCGTTCTGTCTTCTGATATGTTTTGCGAAGGAAAAGTCGTTGTTTTCACTCATTTTTCCAGAATCACCAAAAGCAACCGCAACTTATCACTGTTACATATGCATTCGTTGAATGTTTTAATAAATTTAGAGTTGAACTTAGAGATTTGGATTAAAAAGAAATGCTTCTCAAGGAGTAATTCCTGAGAATTGTTTCTAGCTTCAAAAAGCCATGCGCAACACTACCAATTGAGCTTCCATTTAGAAAATAGTGTAAAGAATAATAAGCCAAAATTGATCTGTAGCATATTTATTTTGTATTCATTTTAATAACTAACTATTGATTTGTTGCATCGGACATTGATAAGCTCAGGTGCTATATTTTTTTTTAACTGTAAAAGACATATGTGACCTCTTTGCCAGTTGTAAGCATAAGTAGTGTTGTGAATTTCTTGGCTGCCAAAAATGCCTCCATTTTGATTGATTTATAGTATTAATGCACTATTACATAACCAGCTGTTCATTGTATGCTATCGGTTCTTGTGTCACTGTAAACAAATTTTCTCCTGGTAAAATTTTGACCGTTACATTTTCACTAGATCAACATTATACAGCATCACATAGTTGACGCTTATCGCATAAGTGATGTAAGGTGTATCAATGAACTAAATGATAATCAGTTCGATTGAATTCAACTGTCGAGCCATATGAGGTTACGCTGACGGATGGGCTACAAGCATTTTGCTTCATTTGCTTCATCACAGTTTAATATAAGGCTATCACCAACAAATGTGACAAATATCTATTAAATCAGTTTATTGACAATATAAAACAATGATCGCAGTATTATTTTCAATTCCGTTCCTCGAAATGTGTCGGGAGAAAACTGGGGAGTAGAATGAGGAATACGAGAATAAAATTTTGAAATAGTTATATGGAAACGATAATAAAAACACCTTTACAACAAGAAAAGGAAAAAATCGCGTTATCTATGACGGTTATATCTCGCTATATTTAAATCGTGAAGTGAATACATATGCAATTCAACTCAACTGGAATGTACGTAGGAAATTCAAAATTTCAGTGTTTATAAGAGCAGTCTTCAGCCGATAATGGACAACCACTGGAATGATATTTATGGAACCAACAATCCCTTGTCTTCAATTTCCCTTCCACTCTTCGAGTGCCCTCTTTCGCCCAATTACGAATTGATACGGTGCCTTTAACTACCTGAAATTACTCGATCACTGAAAATAAGAAGTTGAAATCCTGCGCATTAAAAAATAAAAGTATAATTTAAAGGATTCGGTTACTGCAATTGCATCTGCAAGACACGAGAATGGGAGGATCATATCAACCTTTTTTATTTTTGTATCTTGAAGAAACCTGATCTCATTTGTATCTTACTTTGAAAATTTGATGCTGATTTCTCAAGAATGTTTGCAAACCACCATCTGAATCTCGAAGCTGCGCTTTTTCCTCCTCATTCAGTAGATCAGCTATTTCTTTTAAGGAGCATGGCTGCCCTTCACGCCAACAGCTGCAACACATGATTTAATGCGGTAACTATTGTCAAGATCTACAACCATACTTCTCGATTAATTAATAAATTTTTATGGTGCTTGCTTTCGAACAATTTGATTATCTATAATATCAGACTCTGAATTTCAAAAATATAAATGTATACACTGTTGTTTTGTCCGGTGACAGCTCAAATAAATGCCTGAATATCTTTGTGATAAGCATCTGCTGAAAGTCTCGAGAAAGTTTGGAACAATTTCTTATCTGAAATCATCAACGTCTACATCATACAGAAACATTCTGTCTTGCACAAAACCAGACTTTAATTAGTTAAATGCGAGCTATGAACTTACTCCACAACGAATTCAGAGATTTTAAAATTTAGAGGAAAAACAGTAACAATTGTATTTCACATACAGTATCACCTCTTATTTAACAAATCAAAAAATTGAACTTCATAGAATCCACAGGAAAGTCCTACATTAAATCAAAATGCAACATACCCTTTCAATTTTCTCTCTCGGCACAAAATTCGGTAAACTCGTATCTGCCAATATACTACTTATAATATTTTCCATATTTTCTACTAAACCACCAGTAGGTACTGTGCAAAGAAAACAATAACGTTTTGTTGATGGAATTTTTAGCCGATCTTCTTCAACACAATAACCTAACCTGAACATTTTTCAGTAGCGAGAGCTTTTGAATATAATCTAGCGAAGAAAAATTTCACATGATCTGCCAGAAAGGATTACCATTACTGAATATCAAATTTACCTCAAACAAATATTGCGAATAAAAAGAAGATACGAGGAGTACACACTGGCAGCGGCCATACCACACTTTTTTTGAAAACGATTGTAAAAATCGAACGGACAGCACGGCAGTAAGAAAAAGTTACTTCTGCATCTGAAAATAACAGCTGTAACATGATTTTTGAAAATTCTCTTTAAATTTGAGAATTTTCGAAAGATATTGATAACGAGGATAACAGAGTGAAAAAAAGTGAACAATTTGCGCATGAGTTCTAACCATAGATGAATATGAGAAGTTAAACTACATCCTGCCTAACTGTAAGAATATACTTCTTTGTTAAAAATAAGAAATCTCAAGTCCACAAAATAATTTAACCTAGCAGCCATAACAGGTATCCAAGGAGTCAATTCATCTGTGTGATTCCCAATAAGAAAATCGCTATCGCTCAACAAATCTTCTTCGGGATTCAGTGTTTTTTCTCTCAAGTCAGTTCCAACAAATCTTGTCCATATCTTGCGCTGTCTTAAATCGATTCCATAACCATTTATCTGTAAATTCATTGCATTTGGTAAAACCAAGATGTTTTTCGTATTCTGATCAAAAATGACAATGAAAAATCCTTTTTTAATAAATTTCTCACTCTCCACAAGAATGCGATACCTAAAAAAACAACCTTCATCTTTTGCAAGAGATGTACTAGCAAGCCATTGCCACAACCAATATCACAAAATCTTTGTGGTGAGAGACCTTTTTGTTGCCAATAGGCCTGAAATCCATTTTTCCAATAATTCGCAAGAAAAATTAAGTTCATTTGCCACTGCATTTAACAGAAAATTTTCTACTTACAATTAGATAAGCTGCAATAGCGCAGTCTTCATAAACAAATTTCTGCGGATTCGTTCTTTCTGTCCAAGTCTAGAAAGAACCAAATATTTAATAAACGGAAATTTTTGAAAGATCAAGCTAATTCAAATTTTGAAAAAGACCAAAAAGTAAAAGATTGATCAGCGTGTTATGCTGAATGATTCAAAAGTGGCAATTACAGCAATTTTAATCATCAGAACACCGGAAAGACTTACTGCTACAATTTGTTGGCCCCACTTATTTTTGATTTCACAATACAATTGGGAATAATCTTCTACGTTGATTAATTTGTGCGAAACTGTAGTATTTTTCCGCTCGCCAATTTCGGCAAACCATCTAGAAGCATGGAGTGGTGAAAGTTTTGAAACGAAATCAAGATTCAAGATATTACAGAAACTCACTTTAATAAACGCGGAAATGCGACTTTCTGCAGCCAAGTATAATTAATCTCATCGTTAGAAACGAAGAGATTTAGATTCCTGAAAAAGACAAATCAAGGAAATACTACTGACTAAATAGTTGAAACAATGATCGTTACAAATATGGAAATTAAACAGCAAAGACAATAATCATTCAAGCGACGCACCACTGCTGATCTGAGACTTTTTCCAAAGCAAGACGATATGGAAAGGAAACATGGGGATGTCGCTTCGCGTCCAATACAGTGGGCCAAAATTCCACAACACATTTATCTAAACTGTACGATCTTAATTAATAGTTTTAAATGCGCATTTAGTAAGTGATATAAGCCGTTTTGACATATCTAATTAATAGATTTTTCAAAGAAAACACCGCGACAACTATAGAGCGGAAAATGAAATCTTATAAAGACCTGAGACTCTTTAAAAAAAGAAAACTTCAATTTGAATCCCAAAAGTCTATTAATTCATCTTTAACTGCAATAAATTCGACCTGGATCGAGTTTATTCTTAATAAAGATACACTTTAAAAGTAAAGCAAATCTAACCAAACGGAAGTTTCATATGCGCAAGTCGAAAAAATGTCCGGTGACCTGGGAATGAATTTACGGATTTCAACATTTTTTGAAAAGACATCAGAAACTGTTAATATATGACCATGCTTAAGATCTTGTTCACCCACTGTTACAATGCCTAATAAACGTCTGTTCACTGTATGACAACGTTCTTTCCATATATGAATGACCTGAAAACCTGGTATATTGATGCATCACTAAAACGATGATTCAAAAAAATGCAAAGTTAGAAAATATAAACATTCCATCATTAGTTAAAATCTTAAATTTCCAATCAGAATGATGCATATGACTTGATTTTGCAGAAATGACCATAAGTCATAAATGTGTGACATTTATAAAATGGAACTTCAAAGCAAGTAAATCCAACTCCGCTAAGTTAAATCTCGAAAAATGAAATTCATAAATATAAACCTTTGAGAAAATCTCCCTTATGTCGAGCTCCAGCGGTACTGACAATGGAGCAGTAGCAATCTTTGCAAAGTCCATTTTAAACACCTGCAAAACAAAATAACATTTCCAAACAATTACACCACACCACAAATTGCGAAAACTCAGTCCGTTTCTAAACCTGAAATATATCACGGTTTGCAAAGTTATAAAAATGAAGAGAGCCAAACAAATGAGTTTGGCACAGCTTAGAAACTGTACACATTTCTAAATTCAGTTTTAAAAATTTAAAACGGATGGAAGTAAACGGAAAGTTTTATGCAAAGTTACAATACTCATACAAGATAAATCTATCAAACATGAGTGAGTGCATATCTTTTTCGAAGAAGCACTTTAACAGAATGAAAGAATCATTAAATTTTTTGTTCTTCTGTTAAACCAAAAGGTTTAAATATTCGAAGCTGTACAATAGCGCTATAGATTCATGAATACGAAATCATGCAACTTTTTCATGGAAATATAGTAAAATTTAAAAATTATAGCGAGCAGTTTTTTTATAACTACAGTGATGGTTAAGACATCCAACACAGATGACAATCAGTAGAAAAGCGAGAAACGTCAACAATAATCACTGATCACAGCAAGGAACTTTCACTACTACTAACTTCATCAGCTACCACATCGAGTGTCAGGATCGATTATTAAACGGTTCGCTTGGCGTAGAGTATCGCCGCACAATATCGGAAGGTACAGGTATACTGCCATGTGGCAATGGGATCCACTGTGATGTTCCAGTTCCTACAGGATGTCCCGAAAGATGTGAACCTGAAAAACCTACGAAGTTTGAATACTGAGTTAAAAAGAGAACTTATCTTAAATTTCCACCCTGTTTTCCTCACTTATGAAAATATTTGCGTGGTTACCGTTCATTCAGCATTCTGATTAATCTGTTGGCATAGTAATTTCATACTCACTAACTAATCCCTTCTTTTTTAACATTTTTCTCAAATTGATTATTTAGTTTAAGACAAAAGCTAAAAACGTTGGTTTTCTGAAGAAGGAATAATGATGACACCACCTGCGAATGCACTACACTGTTTGTGTTTCTGACGCTGTGGTCCATAACCAGCAAGATGCGATGCACCATCTTCCTGGAATTGTTCAATAGGTAAAAGGGGTACCCAACTAGAGGTTGATGGCGTAGGGTCTTCAGCAACTTCTCGTAATGGTGTAGCAGCAGGTGGTGGTGGTGGAGGTGGCCGTAACAAAGCTAATTCTGTAGCATAATTTTCACGCAATTTTCGATCCAAATGACGTCTTTTCCGGCCGGCTTCTTCTTGCAGTTCTTCCTGAATTCGCGCTTCACAAACTGCTCGAACACGTTCCATTTGTTCCGCTTTCTTGAGATCTTCTCGTCGAATCACTTTTCGAATGAAGATATGGTAACCATTGATGCAATGTTCTCCGATATTTATACAGCTATCACATGACTCAACTTCGTCAAATGTTACATACGCAAAATACAACGGCTTCTGAAAACATCCAGCAACTGATATACCTTTGAATTCGTTTCACAGTTTTCTTTTGAAGATTCCACTTTTTCAGCGCTGACACTTCTAAAGTGTCATAGGCGTCACTATACCCACAATCTTTCAACTGCTACCTTAAATATAACACTAAAATTGAAGTCTGGAGTGTTCGCCAGGAATTTTTTAGCACACTTTTTGAAATGAAACAAACAGGACCTCATTTAGTGTATCCACTGCGTAATCAACATGAGCTGCACCAAATTTTGAAAAATATTCTTCGATTTCATCGATCACAAATCGGGCACCAAGGAATGAAACTAGAATTTTTCGTGTGCTAACATACTTGACAATCGGATTTGAAGACACCTAAATATCTTATCCAATGAAATAACAAACATAAAAATATGTTTTGGAAATAAACAACGAAATCAACCATAACGGCAAGTTCTTAAACAAGTTTTGATAGTAAATGTCAAAATGCAGAAAGACTACAGGATTAAATGAATTGACTAACGCCTTTGATTGGGCGCATTTCAATTTGCACACCATCTATTGAATGTGGTTGGGCTTCTAGGCACTGTTCGCAGTGATGATCCCAAACAAAACAAATAAACCCGTATCCTCGAGAACGCCTCGTATTCTGAAATTCAAGAGAGTTTCAAAATTAAGGTACGAAATGGTTTCATATGCATCAGTATAATTTTCGGAACAGTGAACGGTTGACCCACCACTAACCGATGCAAACGGATAATTACTGAAAAGCACAACAGAAAAAAATATATAACGAGTGGTAAATGCATGAGTAACTTCGTTGCCAATGATTGCCGTGCAAAGTATTACTGAATGTTTAAATGATGTACCTTGTCAAACATAACAATACATTCCGAAAGTGGTCCCCATCTCGTAAAAAACCGTTCGATATCGCTTGTCGATGTCTTCAGATTTAATTTCTCCAATAATATTCTCTTTTCCTCCGGTACAATTGACATCTGAAACCAGCTTCTATTCCTGTAATTAATTTCAATGTAAACAAAACAGCGGTACCACCTACAAGAGTCTTTTATAATTTAATACCTAACAAAGAAAGCACCACAACCTTAAAGAAAAGCATTAATGCCATGATAAGAAATGTTCTCAATTTTAAGAAAATCAGCAGAAATCTTTGTCATAGCATCCTGATATCTTAGACTCTTTAACCGAAGTATGAAGATATCACAAAGATTAAAGGAAACCCTGTCAAATAAAACAACAAAACCACAATGATTTAATGATCATACACCATTTTTACACATTTAAAAATGATTTCAATGAAAGATAATAGTTCAACCTTAGGCTATGCTTTCGTTAAAGAAGCTTATTTGTATCAAACTGATAAAGAGATAACTGATTATCATGCCATGCCAAAATTATAGAAATATGAAGGGAGAAGTATGTCAGATAGATTTTAATTTCCATTTAAAATTATTTCTAACAGAACTGTCAATTAATCGAACTATTATCATTCTGTGCAAAATGACAAAGAAAAAAAGAAAAAAAAAAACGAAAACCAACACAATGTGAATTGATATCGATTACAGACCTATTTTAAGCTGCAAGAGATGTGTAGGTTTAGAAACGAATGCCTGATATACGGTATATTACATTGATGATTGCCTGTGGGGAATCGTTCCGTTTTTATAAATCACTGTTATATGAGTGTTTCGTTGTTGTATGTGCGGGGAGTGTTTCTGGTGTTTGTAGATGGCGGGTGTTCTGGGAGTACTTAAAGTAATTACCGGGGAGGGGGGAGGGTTCTTTTGGGAGATTTCAATAGTGAAGATTGATTTTTAGAATGATCTAGCAACTAATAGGGAAATTGTTCAGTTGAATGAAAGGGGTTGAAGTAGGATGCAGTAGATGGAAGATTGCTGGATGGATAAAGTAAAAGATGCTATTGATTGGGGGTAGGATTGAGATTAGACGGGGAAAGCGAGATTTGACTACCATTAGATGGAGATCCTAAAGAGTTATCCTTGTAACAGACAAGATATGTGCCTCAAATAACTCATGTTAAGTCAAAAGTAGACCCTGACTGATCACGAATTATCGGATAGAAGTTGACGAGAAAAGAGGTTTTAAACAAAAAATGTGAAATTACGTCAAGCCACTCTGTTATGTCTAGTTTATGTTATCAAAAATGGCAGTCAAAACGCCAGTGTGGAACTGTTTGGTAATGGAAGTCAGCTGAAATTGCGTGATGATAAAAGCACCTCTTGTTGCATCTCCCTTATCTTCTTTTCGTCGAGTAGAATCAGAATGACTTGAGCAGAATCATTTCTGTAGAAAAATGCAAAATCCAATTCTTGACAGAATACGCAAAGATCAAAGTCGGTTGGACTGTCAACATGTCGGATATCTTGAATGAAGAAGGGTTAAATTTTCTAGTTTGCTCGCCTGATGAGGATGATTGGCCATGAAGAAAAAAGATGGTCTTAATTGCTTTTGTAGAATGGATTCTGGATGTTATGTCATGGATGTTATACAGCCTATGGACCAACGAATGGTATCTATTTTGAAAGGGTGGACAAAAGTTACAGCTGGAAAAAATCAAAGGAGAGAGGGGGAGGCGGCAGATGAATAATTTGTTCGAAGGACTTGAGGTTTCTCTCCAGTTAGTCTTCCGGTTTCCTGCATTTCAAGTCCTCTGCAGGTCCCTAGAATTAACTAACTGTTATAACATCTTGTCTAGTTGTCAGAAATTACGGTGCGTAGGTTTTTTCCCGAAAAAAGGAAAATAAGATAGTGTTTAGAGAAAGAAACCGTCAAATCTATTTTAGTGTTTTTCAGGAATTCTGAGCGGTTGTGTTCTTTAATAAGAGACCTTACCATAGTGGCTCAGCGGATCATTGCAGCTCTGGGGGATTTGTTTCTAAGGATATCACAATTTAAAGGAGAATCTGTTCAGCAGCATCGCGACAGTCCGGGACGTCATTTTAGTGAGTGAAGTTTGTTTTATGTTTCCATTTAAGAATCTGATGATTCTTCCTTACAGAAATCATCTGCAATTTATATTTGTGATAGAATTCAGTGATTGCATATGAAGATGCTGAACAAAACAGTTCCGTGATGAAGTGAAGTTCATGATAATATGGCATCAGCGAACTGAGACTTCATTGCTGGCTTCCTCGGTTTTTCCACTTCTGTCGAGAAAGTTAGAAGTAAGCATCGTATTTCAAGTAGTTAGGTATTCCGGAATCGGATGGAAAAGTAGTTTGTGAAGTTAGACAGTACTTATCCGTGGTCCAGGAAGAAAATTTCATTTCCCTGTTTCTAAAAAGACATCATAGTCGAACTGGGATTTATAAGATGTCATGAAATTCTTAGTTTTGAAGAAAAGAAAAATGAAAGATCAAAATAGTATTCTGACAGAAATCTACTTCCTGCCGAAAACACGAAACAAATATCCCCGGTAGTATTAGCAAGTAACTATATCAATGTGCTTCGTGGTCCTGGTAAAACCTCCAATAGTCACGCTCATAGGTTTTTCAGGAGGAATCTAGCAATATTTTAAATATATTATTGTATTTCTAAAATTATTCGTACTTGCGTCGAAGCACTACTAGCTCGTTTAATGGTGGTATTGAGAAGATTGAAGGATTTTTCAGGCAGAAACAATAGAAAAAGAGTATATGCATTCTTCATTGTATAAAATAGTAAATCGTTATGTTTTGCTCCGTGTTGAAATTTTGCATTGTGCAAATAATTCTCGTAAATACTTTTCTCTTTGGCTGTACACTAAAGGCGTTTCCAGTTCTGTCAAAAGGGTCTATTCATGTATAGATGCCTAATAAGCAATTTTTGTTGACGGTCACTAGAAGTCTCCGACATTAAACATGCGGATAGAAAAAGTTGTTGAAAGAATTTATGCCTTGACGTGAAGTAATATATAGTTTGTCTAATTTCTTTCTTCAGGCGCTTCTTGGAAATGTCAAAACGCTCATCACCGGGGAGTGATGACGACTCTCCTGGTGCATCAGCAGATGAACCACTTTATAGTAAACGAAGACTTGTTGAATTTGAACCCATTCGCATCTGTTCAGTCAGTGGGACGGTAAATTTTCATTTCTTTGTCTCAGATTTTATGAAGACAATCCAAATTATGAAAAAATACTTAAAAGATTGTACACTTGAAGTTTGGAAATGTTTCTTCATCTGAACTATGATAACCTAAGAGAACTCCAAACCTTAGATCCTGGCAACAACCTAATTAGGCTTTAGAAGTTTCTCATAGTTTTATGTGTAGTCATTTTTTTTTTCATCGCTCTTTTCCCGAAAATAGTGGATTTGAGAGCAGTGACTAAAATGTGACTGTTTTTCCCTTCAAGTAACTTTGCTCGGCACTAGTTCTTCCAAACATCTTCTTTATTCTTTGTTTTACCGTATTTCAGTTGAGATGATACCATTTTTGCATTGTTTGGAACATTTCCAATTTTTTAGAGCGATATCGATGCAAAAGTTTTGGCGGTTCAACATTACAAGTTATCTGAACGTTTTCGCCTCAAGGAACGTCAGACGACACAGTTACAACATCGCGTCGAACAGTTGGAAAGTAGACAAGCGCAAGATGATGCGATGATGTGCACCATTAACCGTTTCTGGAATCTCGTAAGCTGCAATTATTGAATTTATAAAACTTTCAGTATGCAGTACGTTTCTATATCATATACCACAAAGATTTTACGCCACCTACCGCTGCACGTGCAAGATGGCATTATAAAATTTAGTGCAGCTGAATTATCTGAGTTGAATTCAGATGATCTTCTAATGCAACCGGAATTGCATGTTTTGTAACAATATGGTCAGAAATGAATGATTTTCAGTTCGATGAAAATGTAAGGACGTTGCTGCAAAGGTTCGATGCCGAAACAGCGGTGGAAGGTGAGATCAAAAGTAAGTTTTTAACCAATTTACATCACGTTGTAATTATAAGGTTTATATAGGTATTGATTGTTTAAAAACTTGAAATAAGTGATAAGATGACGAAATAGAACCAAAATGCGTGTATTGGTTTATAAGGTGAAAGTCCATAAAAACCAAGAAGTACATAGTTAACTTCTTTATAATTCATTTGGTTGCCGATTTTCTAGTGGTGATTATCCGATTGGCAAGGATCTATTTTAAACCCACATTTGTGTTCACATTTGAAGTCTAGGTCTGCTAATTTTTGTTTCCCAGACTGAATTGAATGAGATAATGGCAATGAGTCATGTGGCTCTGATGTTTACTCGACAAAACTCAACTAACATGGAACTTTGAGGACTAATTCTGAAAATTTTATAGCAGTTTTCAAGTAGAATATATGTTTTAGTGGAATGTGAAGAGACTAAAAGTTTTCTTGCAAAACTGGCGCACTGGGACGACGGAGAGACTGAAGAAAAATTAAAACAACGGGTAGAATTCAGGTCAGTAATTATCATTGTTCAGTATTACGAACTAATTTTTCAAACTCTATAAGGTTATTAGAGATCCAATCCTCTCCTGATTTTTTTCATGATTCATCAAGTTATCATGATCCAATCCTCTCCTGATTTTTTGATCGTATTATAACAATAGCTAATTAGTCTTCCTGTTAAGTAAAGACGGAGGTAATATAGAGAATTCGGTGGAAGGTTTGGTTTTGAACTTTTCATTGCAGTAGCCTCTGTTTAAAATATGCTTTCAAAGTGCCTAGGAATGTGCTGTATATATATATGTGGGAATACAGGTCATGAACTTTCAATTATCAAATATTGATGTAAAGCATGTTAATATTGCAGTCGTCGAGCAATATCGAAACTAATCCAAGTGTTTGATCATATTACGCAAAGAAATGGAAAAATTGCAGAAATGATAGCATCCTGTTCAACAACAGACGGGAATCCAGATGATGGTGCTTCTAATTTCTGCTAGAAATTCAAGCTTCCACTAGTTTTTCTCTTCTTATCTTAATCGTTTCTCTTATTAAAGAAGGTGGGATAAAATGTAGAATTGCTACTACTCAGTTTTGCCAAATCAAAGCTGCTTTATCGCACTTGAAGGGAACACACGTCCTGAGAATGAGAAGCAGAAAAGAATGAATTTGTTGATGGCATCAACTAAAAATCACTTATTCTTTCCTTTTTGCACAGGTGCCTCCACATCCGATGGAAGACCAACTGTAAATGCGATGCTAGTGAAAAGGAATGCCGAATTAAGCGAAGAAAACATAAAATTGCAAAAAATGATCACAAAACTTCAGTCAGAAAACCACAGTCTTTCATCCAAAGTATGTCTTCGCGTTCTTAATTGAATTTTTATTATTCATTGGTATTTAAGAAGCTTATGTAAATTTTGCTTGCAAATTTTGGATAGGATTAATATTCAGGTGTCAGCTCAAGAAGATAAATTAACGATAATAGATACTCGCAAGCAAGAGATGGATAATAGTCTGGAGGAGATGAAGTATGAATTAGAAAAAGCCATGCGTCGCGAGTGCAAACTCGATTTCCGTCTTGCTGAGGTTTATTTTTTATTTCTACAATAATTGGTCTCTTTGAGGTTCGTGAACTTTTTCGAAGTCTTAGGATTGTGGAATCTATTCTGTCTACAGGATCTGTCTTTCTATGATTCAATTTTCAAATAGACCATAATTGAAGTTGTCTGAATTTTTTTTAATATATTAATATTTAATATACTACCGTACTGAAATTTGCAGTATGTAAAGAAAACGCATGATCTGGAAATGAATTTGATGAAAGCATCAGCAGCGAATGGTCCGAATAATACAAACAATACGAAAGCAGATTCACCTCCAACAGCCAGTGTGAATAAATCAAAAGTAAGTTTTGTCAACTCATTATGAATTGCGGCTTAATCTCAAAGTAGTGGTTGAAGATAACGATCAGATTTTTAAATTAATGTGTAATATACATCGAGGAAATATTAAAAAGTCGACTGGATTTCTTTCTGTAGTTTAAGCTTGTACTTTTTTTGGAAAGTACTAACACACATCTGTATTATTAGTGATAAAAACCTGAAATTTTGTGGCGGTATTGCTACTGAGTGATTCTGTATTGTTTTGTAGTAAACTTGTGTTATGTTTTAGTTTCGCGTTTTACGTCTACCTTTTGAGCGTTTTTATTGGAAGTTAATCCTTTTTCTAATTCCAGCTAGAAGAACTGGAGCAAAATTTGGAAATCCAAACTGAGTTGGCTGCTTCTCGTTTGCAAGAATTGCAAGAAATGTTGGATAAGAATAAGAATCTGACGAAACAAGTTGAAAATTTAAAAATGAACGTGAGTTTCGTAATCGCTGTTAATTTGTTCGTGAAATTTAGAGTTGTTAGTGCAACATGAAAGTCTTTTTTTTCAGTTGAAGAACATTCCAACAGAGGTAATTAGGACATCGATTGAATATACTACTCTGCAGTCACAGTTTTCTTCGCTTTTTACAGAAGCGAATCAGATGAGGCAAGTTACCGTTAATATAATTTATAAATCTTTTCGATCTCATCCAAAATTCCGTGTTTAAATTTGATGTTATCGATTTTTATATAGGACGAATATTTATCTCAGCGCATAATACAATAAAAGAATAATGCCTTGTGACTTTGTTTATGAATTAAAATTGGAACAGTGCAGCTATTATATTTCTAAAGCATTTATGAGGTAGAAAAAGCATAATAAAATTAGTAGAATATAAATCTAAATAAATTATGCATTTTAAGACAGCAAATTGAAACGGCAAAATCGCAGTTGGCGGCCTTACGAAGCGCTCATTCTAAACAGATCGAAGTTATGGAGGTTTGTCAAATTTATGGCATGGAAAATTTTCTGTAAGGGAGAATGGATGTTGTTAGAATTTTCCACTGCTAAAACTTCAGCGATTAGTGATCAATACTTAGGTTGTAAGGAATTATTCAGATTCTGCTTACAGAGTGAGGAATGTCAGGCCCGTGAACAGATGCAGGATACGATGAATAGGCATGAGGAAGAGTTGTATCAAGTACGAAGGGAATATGAAATGTTACGTTTGGAGTTCGAACAGAACCTTTCTGCCAATGAGCAGTCAGGTATTTTTTTTAGACAAGTTCTCAGCATTCTAATGGCGTTTGGAAGTTGTTTGTAATCATCGACCGAAAAGTATTTCAGGTCCGTTAAATAAAGAAATCCGTCTGATGCTTGCATCAGCAAAAGCTGAAAATCAGCAACTAAAACAGGAAGCAAATCGTTTCAAGAGGAAGTGGAAGGAAGCCGTTTCTTCATTAGCTAAAGTGAGTTCCTAGTTCAGGGGAAATGATTTATTGGTGGCGGAGTTAGTGGTGCTTTAGAACTATGCAAGTTTTATGGGAATTTGGTTGTATCATTTCTTTTTCAGTGCAATAAGGAATTGGAGAGCGAAAGGCGTTATCGTGAAAGATGTTTGCTGATTGAAATAGAAGATGATAACGATGCATTGGCTTCACCGGATCAGGATAGAAATACTGCGGAGCCCTCGGAATCAATATTACATGATGGTGGAAGCTGTGAATACAACAGTGAAATTGATGGTGATACCGATGTTGGAACACATCCGAATAGAGTGATACAGTTAGTTTAATTCTATATTTTTTAAAATTTTCATGATTGATTAATGATTAGTAAGTTAATGTATGCTTTATCAGTTTTTTTGAGCTGGTACAGATATATTGGAAGCGTTTTACAATCTCTTTAATCATATAGTCCGTTAGACTTTTGTGCATCCATTTCAGGAAGCTCAAGAAAAAAGTTGCCGATTTGCAGTTGAAAATAGATGCTTTAAATGCACTAACAGCTGAACAAAGGGAACGAGTTGAGGTAACGTTGTTTTAGGTAATGAAAAAGGAAAAGGGAAAATTTATCATGGCTAATACAATTAACGTTGTAGTCAGAAATGATTTATTTTAAAATAATTTTCTAATTGTTGCTTTCTGATGCGTATGGTATGATTATGCATCAGTTGCATACATATTTATTTCTGAGGAATTTCTGTTTTTCCAGCCTTTTTTGAGAGTTGGATTTGATGAAAATACCCTTTTATACCAACGTGTTTCCACAGACGGTGTATTATAAATCATAAAGAAATCATGTATTTCAGCTGCTGGCACGAGAAAGAAGACTGAAACTTGAAAATGATAAGCTACAGCTTCATATTAAAAAACTTGTTGGCGCCGATCATAGAGAGAAAATGAAATACTATTCGGACGAAGCGCAAAGAAAAATCAGGTTATATTTCCTTTCTCAATTACTCTTCATGAATATATTGTCGTTAATATTGCATAGCAGTTAATATAATAGTAATATTCATAGTTCCTTCAATTTACACTTATTTTTACAGGCAATTAAATCTAAAATATTTTTTGCCCTTTATAGAAGTCTGGAAGAAACGGCAGATCGGCTCCGGAAGGAAGCACATTCAGCAAGGCAAGAAGAAGAAGGTCTCATGAACGATGTTGAAACCACGGGTCAGGCATTTGAAGAAATGCAAGAACAAAATACTAGATTACTGCAGCAACTTAGAGAAAAGGTATTTTTTGGTCCTGAAATATTAACGTTTGTTGTATTTTTTGTTTTACGTAGTAAAGACAGGAAGTAAGATGAGGATGGAATGGCCCTTTTGGTTTCGTTATTGATTTTTGATTTCCAGTGTTCCCAAATTCTACTTGAAAGCTAATGAATTTCACTTCAGATTTTTTTATTTTTCTTTTATAGGATGACGCAAATTTGAAACTGATGGCTGAGCGAATACGTGCCAATCAATATCAAAAAAAAATGAGTGAAGAAAGAGAGCGCACAGAAGAACGCATTAGTAGTTTGCAGAATCAAATCGAAGCCCAGCAGCTCATGATATCGAAATTGGAAGAGACGGAAAAGCTTCTGAGGCAGAAAAATTCTCATTTAGAGCATCAGTTAAGGTTGGATGAGTTTATCTATTTTAACCGTCCTTGTTTCATAAATCCATCAGGTTTTCATTAAACCATAAAATTTATAAAAATGGGAGGTCCAAAATGTTGCGGGCAAGTTCTTTTGAATATGACTTGCCTTAAGGTAGGTGAAAATTCGGGAATTGGAGTCGTTTTTATTAATTAGATGCTCAAGTAAATATATTTCGTGAATAGGAATAAATTTTATTGGTTTATTCCTATTCAGAACTTTAACCTAGAATAGCTACTGTAGTTCCTTTACTTTCAAATTTAGGTCTCATTTTTATTGAATTTAGATTGATCGAACAAGCTAATGATATGCACAAAAGGAAAGCGATCGAATGTTCGCAGACATCGGCTGATTACAAGGCTCAGTTAGAGAAGTGCAACAGTCAACTTAGTGATGCACAGCAGGTTTGTTTTGTATAACATTGATTTTCAATTTTAACTTCAGGCCAAACCCAAAAAAGTATCTAACGGCTTATAATTTGTTCAGGGATAAAATTAATGGTTCTTGCAGGCCGTGACAACAAAAACCTCACAACAAGAGGTGGATTCGTTCAAAATAAAGCGTTTGGAAGAAGAGAAAAGTATCCTGAGAAAAAAATTAGAACGGACAAAGAAGATGGAGAAAATGGAGAATTGGGATGAAGTGTTGAATGAAGAAATTAGGGAACTCAAGGTTTAATTTATTTTGCCTATATTTTTGGAAGTTTTCGATGTTGTATTTGATGTAGGCGATTATCTCCAGCATTATTCAATCATGATTAAATATTGTAATATCAAACTGTTATGTTTGATCATTATTATGAACTTTTTCGACAGAATCACATCTTTACAGGATATTTTGACTTGCCCATCGTGTAAAGTACGGAGGAAGGATGCCGTGCTAACGAAATGTTTCCACGTGTTTTGTATGGAATGTATGAAGACACGTTATGAAACAAGAAGGCGTAAATGTCCGAAATGTAACGCTGCATTTGGTGCGAACGATTATCGTCGGATGTATTTCACGTAGTAGGAGACTATATTTTCCTTTCTTATTTCTCTAATTTAATTGTCTGATTAAACGGTTTTTAAATTATGTCTTGTGTTCTAGCTACTATATTGGACTCTTAGCTTTGGGTTTTATTAACCGTGAAAATATTTTTTGTGCAGTATTTTTTCTTGTATGCGTCAATCTTTTTTGTACTTGAAGACTTCAAAAGCATTAAGTGGTAGACTTTTTTCAGATTTTTTCGTAACATTTTCAGTATTTGATTGAATCACAAATGTTTCATTTATCTGTTCTTTCGCATCCATCACTTCCATTTTGAAAGACAGAAATTATCGATCAACTTTTCATCGGTTCGCTTACATGCTTCGTTTTCATAGGTGACATTTTCTTCATCGTTGTTCATTAATTTATGTCTCTTCGAATGCAAACTTAGGCATGAATGCGACGTGGATAAAACTTGGATTCAGCCCGGAGTACACGAATTTATTCTCTTTTGGTATACGTTGTACAGCGATTACCATTTGCAGTTTGTAACTTTCTTTGAAGGTTTTCGCTACCACTTGGTAGCGGCCAATATGACCGTTTGATGACTGAATGATGGAATTCCTGATTCATTTACCGGTAAAACGTGTATCGTTATTCTTTTGCTGATATACTCTTGCGATGTGTTTTGCTTATTAATATTTCCTTTGCTTAAATCGTTTGTCTGTAATATAGAATTATTATTACGACAGTGACAGTGTTTCGAAACACTTTTTTCTACATTCGTATATGTGAATTTCAGTTTGTTTATGCGATTAATATGAAATATTTTGTGTCCCTCTCGCAAATGTGCACATGTTCACAGTTACTGAAATGGACAGGTTTGTGTTTTGTGTTGCATCTTCAGCTTTACATTTTGTCCATTAATAATTTAAAAGTAAGACACGGCATAGTCAGCCATGCATTAAGTTAAGAATTTCTAATTACGGTGAACGGTTAACACCACTGTTTGTGGTTTAGTAGCGGTATTTGAGAGATTTGAGCTACATGTAAAGCATCTGCTTGAAAATAATTAGGAAATTGGGTTGACTTTATATTCACTCTAGATTCTGTGCATTTTATTCAATGCAGCTGTTGAAATGAGTGGATACGTTGAGATGGTATAAAACTAATTGCTTAATAGATTCGTGGTACAAGAATCTAAAGCTCTACATTCTGCCATGCTAATACAAGATAGCGATCCTGATCTTAGAGCAGAATGAATGCAGCATATGTAAATTAAAATAGATTTATAATTCACTGCATAAGATTTCGGCACGTTGATCCATCGATAATTTGTTTCGGTCAGATCTGTTGGTATTATTGATAATAGGGTACTACACGAACTGACCGTAAATAGGGTACTACACGAAAGGAATGGTCTTCGATATAGCGCGTGGAGCTGCTATACATTGTGTTGAAAATTTCCGGTTCATTTTAGAAGTTGCAGTGATGACTTCAAGGCAAATTTAATTGATCATGGGATCCCTGTAGAATTACTACACAGATATAATTCCAGTTTGCTAACTATTGACTCATAGATATCGTTAAAAGACTTGCATAATGATCCTTTTTCTATTGAAAAGCCCTACTTTCATTAATTACAAACATAACTAATATGGCAAGCTTCCTCATAATACCGATATAATCTTGTATGATTTTTTTAATCTTTTTGAAACGAAAATTCAAAGAGCTTTGGCTACTTCGGCATCGGCTCTCGCTAGATCACTAAGCATGTCTTCGCGATTCCGGTGCACTCATCGGTCAGTCGTCCGAGTATGATTATGAAGTCTCGACAAACATTATATTCATAATTTATATGGATGGCATGAGTTATTGAGATTTATTCAATGTGAATACAATTTAAATATGATCAATGCATTCCCATGAAAGTGTCATGAGGATGACAAGTTATTCTTGACATTCAGGCTCAACAAGTTATTGGATGCTATCAAATTTGCATCCGACTACTGATGTCATATTTTAATCCAAATTTTCCCCCTCCTTGAGGGATTTCATTAAAATATTCATTTCCCATATACTCGAGATCTTTAATCAGTGATTCGTGATGCACATGAAAAAATTTTTTTCTGTTGATGTTGGCGCCATTTCCTCAAACTTCATGTAGATGTTTCGATTGGTCCTTCCAAATTTTCTCGAAATTGGTTCTATGGAAGACTTTTAGCAGTTTAATCCAGTATTTTGAAATTAGAAATGATCTTAAGGTATGTAAATGCTTACGGAATCTAAAATATACTTTTATTTAAAATCAGAAATCCCTTCACAATGAGCTTACGACCTTTACATAGTTATTAGCGATCGATTCCCCTCCCCGTTATAAAATTGATTTTAATGTGGAAATGGCTATCTCAACATGCAGCATCCATGCAATTTTATGGATGATTTGGTGGAGATATAATTTAATTCCAATTTTAGTGTCACGTACAAGATCAAGTAATTTTAAAAAAAAAAAGAAAAAAAAACATTCAACTTCTATTCTCTAGCTCGAAAGCCTTTATAATATTTTTGGAGTTCCATTTGAATTATCCCTTCTAGAAAGTCTACAAATGAAAATGATCTCGCCTCATTCTCTTCACCTTGATTGTTATCGTGCTCAATTCATTGAGGGAAATTGCTGGATAATGCAGAGAGAGAATTGACGTAGAATTGAATTCCAAGATTTATGTTTTCACTCAAAAATAATTTTTGTTTTATGTATGTTTGGAACTGGGGAACTAAATATTTATCTTTAATTAAAACTGTACTTAATGATGGGGAGACTACTTTGACATAGTGCTGTCGCCAAATTTATGGGAGCGACTTATCTTCAATCCATTCTAAAACTAGAAAAATGTTTGTTAATTGGATATTCTCGAGAAAAAACTATGGTGAGAAATCTGCGGTACATGTTTGGAAGTACCAAAATTTATAATATTGGTAAAGTACTTCAGCATTTATTTGGTTATTCGTAAGTACTGGGCTATTTTAAATTCGCAAATATTTCATATATTGCGATACTGTTTTCCCTTGTAAGTGGCGCTTTCAATTTTGAGTAACTCTAATTTTTTTGTAATAATCTTCTCAATCGTGAGAAAGATTGCACAATTTCAACTTGTCTCAAAATGAGTTGGATTCGGTCCAAGTTTTTTTTCATCCACAAAATTCACAATTTCAGGAATTAATTTCTCATTTTCTTCCATTCAGATTCGCTTGGACTCTCAAAAACTACATTTTATTCATTGAAATTTGTTACATATATTATGTAAGTTAACCAACCACAGGTACAATCGCAGATACTTCCTAAACACAGCCACTTTTCTCTTATTATTCTTTCGAAGATGATAAAATTAAAAGTAAAGAACTTCTAAAGCAACAATCTGATGAGTTAAGGTTGCAATGTCAAATTGTCAATTGACATTAGAGTAGACTCTAATTACAGGCTGCAAAAAAATTGCAAAACAAAAAAATTCTAACTGATTTGCAGTTTCGACTGTAGGGAGTAATATCATCACTTTAACAACGATGTATTTTTTCCCACGGAACATAGAGTAAATTGCAGGTTACTACTGACTTTCTAATAAACGAAATCGATAGCTCTGAATTCTTTCCGGATTCATATTCCCTATAGACTACAAAACAAAGCGCCAGTCTTCTTGCTGCTGATTGGCGTCTAAAAAAAGATCTTGAAATTATTTAAAAAATATTAGATTTCTATTCGATCTGTTGGCCGTTGCCAATAGATTGTAACTTTTACGTCAAGAAATTGTATACGTTTGCTGAGAAGTACTATTTACAAAAACTAGATATTCACCTTTTTAAAAATTTTAAACAACCTTCGTGAAAAAATTGCAAAAAATTTTTTTTAATTCCAAAAAACCACAGAATAATAACCTTCGAAAGGCTATGTTATATCCGGCAACAGAGATGAAAAAGAACGATTCTTTCTAATTGACTTCACGAAGGAATGCGTTAAAAGTTTTGATACAGACCACCTGGAAAACATAGTAACAGGTATGATTAATTAGGAATTAAATTTTCCCTAATCTTTCTTTTTACAAAATAAGATTAAACTTGGGCATTGCCGTAAATTACACAATTTAGTGATTCTAATCTGAAAAACCTTGATTTTTATCCGTCTCACTTTATATTCCTGAATTTGGTAATAAGAATAACCTATTTTCTGGTAACGGTTTGAGGCAGTTATCCGTTATAACATGTAATGAATCACTAAAACGCCGCCGTTGTCGAGATTGTTGATCACGTTCCATGTCTTCTGAAAAGCAATGTGTTAAACCGTACTGGCATGCAAAACGGATGATTGACTAAAAATTTCAAAAAAAAACCTACCTTTATCGGGAAGAGTTGTGCAATCCAGTAACCGTGGCGTTGTTCCTTTACTTTTTTCGAAAAGCATCTAAAAATACTTCCATAAAACATACGAAAGAACTGGAAAATGTAGGAAAAAATATCCTTAGCGGCAAAGAGAGAATCGGACAGCCAGAAACTATGTTTCCAGGAAAGCTCAACAAAGTAGTACCTGTAATCGATCCATATCTGAAAAAGGTGGAAAACCATTGGCCATTTCGCATATCGTTATTCCAATGCTATATACATCAGATGATAAGCCGTAACCATACAAATCCTAATCAAATTATTTATTTAGTATATAAGACAGGCAAAAAAGATGTTAGAGAAAACAGGAAATCTTCAAAATTCGATAACCTGTAGCATATAGTTTTAGATTGACATGTTGTATGAGCTCTGGTCAAACGATGCAAATAAACTTATTGACTACCAGATGTTCATACATTTATTCATCTTTGTGAAACAAAAACCTTTCAACTTTTAACGGAAAGAATTATAATTTGAAGTCTCAGAAAGTTACTCGATGCACTTACTTTGAAATGCGCTGCACATTTCACAATTTGCAGAAAATTTTTTTGCACGCTTCTTGCGTGGCCTGACAATATGAGGTACTTTGACTAAACAAAAACAAATGAATGCTTCGGGAGAGCTAAATTCCGAATTTGAAAATTTTTCTAAGAATTTTTGACATAAACCGCACAGCACGAAGCTTTTTATTCAAAACTAATCAATTTCCTTTCATGATCTTTCTCCTACAGTTTGTCATCGTTAACCTGATATACCTGTCTCAATATTTCAGGTGCCAACCACAGCACCTCATCGGAAATTTCAGCATCAAAGTTATGCAAAACATTATCGGCACCAGTTAGCTCATTATGCTGTAAAAATATACAGTGACGAAAGCCAGTCAATTTCACAATGCCCGTTGAATGCAACAAAATATGACTACACCGTATAGATCTGAAATTTACATTATTCTCATACTTTAAATCCAAAACTTTTCAATTTATCCAAAAATATTTAACACTATTAGATTCAGCGTTTAGGGCAAATGATCAAAAACTTCAACCTTGCAAATCCGAACTGAAAATGAAAACAAAAACTATATGGGAAAATTCGTTTTTAGTACTTACTATGACCTCTTCACAAAATGACCAATTGCTTAACTTCTATATCATTTTGATACTACTTTCTTATTGGTAAATGGTAACAGAAAATTTCGATGTGTGCAATCTCTAACAAGCTCACATGCATTCTTATAATACATGGAAACCTGGAAAAATAAGAAAAACTAATCTATGAACGATTTTTTGATCGTGTAAGTACTGTACGGCTAGCAGAACATTTTTAAGGATTTGAGCAATAGCTTTTTCAGGCAGACCACATGGATAGTGATTATGTACAACTTGTAAAACTGAACCTGAAAATATAATGAAAATGTGAAAGCAAGAAAAATCAAGTCAATTCAAAGGATGACAAAATCTACGCAGATATTAACTTCGAAATAGAATTTGTAAGCTTATAACACGTGAAGCCTGAGGCACAGCATGTATCAACAAAAGAAATATGGACTTCTTTGAAAATTCATTCTAATCTCAGAAACCCTAGATTAAAGTCCAAAACATGGGAATATCCACCCCGCCAATGAGCGTTCATGAGTATTCTTTCCTTATAAGGAATATAAAAAATAATCATTCTCAAAAAACAAACAGAGATCACAAAAGGTTGAGAAGACATAAACATCGCTTCCGACAGAAATTATCTGATTAACTGAAATAATACAGGGATGAGACAACCATTTCAAAAACCATACTTCTTCCTGGAAGAAATATAATTGAAAAAAAAAAGAGGACTATTTAATAAGGAATAAAAAAACCTCAATTTATAATCTTAATACTGGAAAAGAATTGCATACCATCGCAAGATTTAATCGACTACAGTTCCATCTCAAAATTTTGATGTTTTAAGATCTTTGTATAATTTTTCTTGAAAACAACAGACAACAACCTTTATCTTCTCATAATCCATCTTTTCGGTGGGCAATATTCGTAGAGCGGCAAGACTTTCATCTGCCAGTTGTTTTACAAGCAAAACTTCGCTTAATCCGGAACATGCCTTACCTTAGAAGCAAAAATAATTCATGAAATCTCTTTCCGAAAATCGAGAATATCATTCAGAAGTTTAACAAATTCAAAATTCAATAAGTTCATAAATGATTTATAAACATTTTGAATAAATCATTACCCAGCGTTCCGCAAACAGTGAAGTCGGGCAGCGAGGACATCGCTCCAAGATGCTATCTTTTGGCTGCTTTTAAAACATTAAATTATACTGAAAAGATAAATCGAACATAACTGCCAGAATATTTTATCATATTTCATCTCAGATCTAAGAAATCATCTTTATGATCCATCAGAAGTGTCTCTAACAGTAATGGAATATCAAGAACAATGTGCTATCCTTTCATCTTTTCCACCATCAAAAACTAAAAACATCTACTTGGTTCCATCTATATGTTTCATATCATGATGCTACACCGATCATGCATAATGCTATGAACTGAACTAATCTAATCATTCCATCGTCCCCAAAAAATCATAACAACAAGAATTATTAGATTAATAAACAATAATGTGACCTAGATCACAGGATCAAAGCACACTGAAAGACATGCAATTCAGAATGGTTTCTATTCGTTTCGTATGCAATACATTACAGATTCATGAACAACACAATTATTTCATTCCTAGATGTAACAAACAAAAAAGCGATGAGATTTCAAGACAAAATATGTAGTAGAAAAAGAGGATAATAGAATGGTAGTAGTTTTATAAGATAAATTAGCTAATCGTGTTTAGGTTTAAGCTTGTAAACTACTGCAAATCTTCCTGGCAAAAGAACAAAATATGAAAACAACAGCCCAGTTGTCTTTTAAATCTCAAAAAATATTACCATGTTTAAAATCTATAGATACTGGGAAGACAAATTCAAACAGGCTTGAAATTTAGATTGTTCAAAATTATAACCAACTTATTCATGGACATGATCACAGTTTTTGGAGATAAAATACATGGAGAATAGACCACACGATACAATCCACTAAATTTTAGGCAGAAGAAAATGAACAACTCACCAAAACATAACGTCGTTAGCAGCATAAAAAAGGATAGCACGATCTTAACTTTAAATTATTTAACAACTTCAAAGGCACGTGTCAAAATGTGGAAGATATCTTCCAACAAAAGTGAAATATTGAGTTTTTAACATAGAAGTTCTCAGCGATGTTCAGCCACAAATAATCCTAACCTAAATACTGAAAATCGATACAGCACTTTGAATCCTGAATCGTGTACAATTATACTACAAAGGCCTATATATATTGTAAGAATAAAATCCTGAACACCGATAAAGGTATCTATCAGCAAATAATGCACAAAATCACAAAATAATAATAATGGTGTTGTTTAATAATTAAGTAACAACAAGTCAATTCGTATAACTTGGAGTAAATAAAATATCAACCTATATTGTATATACACGGAAAGTACGATATCATCTGTTACTGCCTTAAATTAACCATTATTATTCTCAAATATGCTATTTAAGAATAATAATGGTTTTCTCAGTTTCATTCGTAATTTTCATTTTCATTTAATATTTGTTTAAATTAAGAGCTCTTAGTTAAGCTTTGAATGATGGCAAAAGATCAGTCCTGAAGGATATAGACCGCATTTTTTGCTAAACATTGTCTTTTTTAGTAATAGTTTTAATTTCTATCAACTGTCTTTAACTCCCTTGGAAGAAACATGTTCATTCATAAACTGAAATGCAATTATGTAAAAGACATACCACAATAAGCTGATCGTCTAATTGCTTCACTGCTTCATCTTAATTCGTTTAAAGCGACTAACAAAACAATTAAAAACAAGTGAAACATAAAAAGAAACGATGTCCACTAAGGGATACACAATATCTATATCTCCGAAACTGATCTTCCTTCATTATCTTCCAAAGTTCAGTTGAAGCCAATTTCTCAGGGTTGAGGAAGAACCAAAAGTGTGAGCAGACATTTCTTGCATTGAAAAACACTTATACTACAGGTAAGAAACGTAACTAAACAAACTTTGGAGTTCTTGTTCAAAATTACTACAGCAGTATATTTAACAAGAAAAGAAATTATTGAATTTCAGTTTAGAGCTTTGAAAAAGCAAATTACATACAATGATTTAGCATTTTGAAGGATTACTTACAAAATGATGCTTTGTGTCACTTTCATTTCACAAAATGGTGGTTTCAGAAGAAAGATTTCCAGTTTTCTTATCAACTGCCTTCAGTTCTCTCAAATAAGTATGCTTGTTCAAAGGCTGAAATAAAATATCAATAGACAAACATACAAAATGATGTCAAGAAGTTATCAAAAATAGTAAACTGTCAAAAAATTAGAGCAAATAGCGATAAATCATAATTTATATTACTGGAGTAATAACCTAGATTTGGATACCTAAGAAAATTGTATGCAGGATGTTAGATTATCAGGTCTTCCTGCATAGTCGACGAATTACCAGCGTTTACAGCGAAAGTCATTGAGTTGTCACAAATAAAAAATGAATTTCAACTTTAAAATGTTTTAAGTGGAAAAACATTAAAGAACTGAGGACTTATAAATAACACAACTAACCTGAATTTGTCTATTAGCAATATTCAAATCGGTTTTAAGTTGCTGCTTTTCGACCGAATGTCCTATGTTATCATTTCTGCGCACAACATTCATTCGTTCCTCTGCACTGATAATTTCATCCTCTGTGTTGCTGATAACACTTTCTGAATCGCTTGGTGTTTCCGGCATTGGATGAATCTCTGGTGGTAACTGCTTCACCATCATAAAGGGATCCATCTCCACTGTCAGAGGTGCTAAATATTTCCCATTTTTGTATTACTTTATTTCATTAAAATTTAAAACTTTAAACTATAAGATATTTCAACAAAGAATGACTTCCTCAAAATGTTCATCGTATTAGCTACAGTAATAGTTTTCAAATAAAAATAAAAAGACTTACACTGTAACTGCTGAATACACGACGTTCGTAAAGGCTGTTTGATGGTGTCCTTAATATTCACAATAGTACACGGTGATTGAACACTAGCTGGAATCGTACTACTCATCTGGGAAAGGAGAGGATGTATTATTGGAAGGGTTTCCGGTACGGATGGAACTTTCACCGCACTGTTTCTGGAATTTAAAAAATTCAAAACATTAAGGCTGACAAAACTGCTAGCTTTAAATTTCATAAATCTATGCCCATTGAGTACGTCAACGAAAAAAAATCCAAAATATCAACAGATAAATTAATCAAGTTCCAGGAATTCAAAAACTAGCCAATGAAATGTCAGAAAATACGCACAATATCTGTTCCGTTGATGAAGCAATATGCATTGGAATAGAAGGCAATTGGATCGAGGCTGTTGATATCATTTCTTTATCTTCGTATAAAACTGACTTTGCCACTGTGTATGAGACGTGACTAAAAAATAGGCCTCCAACCGAAAAGCAGACTATTTCCAATGCCGTTTATCAACATTAACTAAATGTAACATCTTGCCTCGATATAATTAGGTTCTATTCACAAAATAAACAACCTTTTCAAATCGTCTTCATCAACACTTTCATTGGCACCAGTGTTCTCAGTGTGCCTGAAATAAGACAAATTCCAGACGCCTGAAATAAGACAAAAGTATGGAAGAAATATGGACGCAATTTCTCGGTCTTTCCAACTTCTCAAAGAGTAACCGACGCAACGTCTTAAAAGAAATTTATTTCTATGTTTCATATCTTCGAAGAACTAACTGTTCCCCTTCTATTTCATTCTTTCTCGGCGCATAACCATTTTGAACGCAAGGATCACATCTTATCTGAAAGAAAAGTCAAAAAAATTTATCTATCTTTAAAACAATTCTTTTAAAACTATCTTTTAATAAAGATAATTCTAAAAAGAAATGCTTTTTAATCGTTTTGAACACTTGAAAGAATTTGAAAATCCATTATTCCTCCCTAATATACATCATATACATTTAAAATAAAGCAAAGCACCTTAAACTACATCATTTTTCATCAAACTGCTACCCAAAATTATTTATGAAAATCTTCCTCTCGGAAAAAAAGCAAAAGTACTTATCACTTTGTCAAATACAAGAAATTAAACTACCCGATGTACACTGTCTTGCATATGGGACAAATTCGAAGGTTCCATCGGTGTTTTATATTGTATCGGGCAAACTTCATCACTCAAATAATCACTAAAAGTAGATCCTTTTGTATCAGCAGTTTGAAAAAACTGAAAGATCTGTTTTTCATTACTTGTGATAACATTGCCTAACAATTGTGTATTTCCATATTTTCCCGAAGCTCGATCTCTGAAAATTCCAAGTTATAACTTCCTAGAAAAGTTAGTTTCGACTTCTATTATGGCACTATCACGAACGTCAAGTAAAAAAGAATAATACCTTTCTGAAATATAACCAAATCTAGTCGGAGATATCTGTAAGGGTGATGAAGGTACTTGAAAAATCGGTGTCATACCAACGGGAAAACCAGCAGATCCAGGAACTGCAACTTGTATCAGTGCCGCTACTGGCAATAATGGTGAAGGGACGGCGTAATTAACTGCTGGTGCCATAAATGGTACTAGTGGGACCGATGATGCTGGAAGAGGTTGTGTTGGTAGTACCAAATTTCGAACTAATTTCACTGAAAATCAATGAAGAATTAAATACCTATAATGACTCCAGAAAGTGCATGATAGTTCCATACTGGAGGGGTAAAAAGAACGCTCATGTTTCAAGGCCATTCGGAGAAAGAGAGAACTGCCTTTATTCATTTGAATTTTGAATCAAGAACAAAATCATCGGCTGCATATATTTGTTTATTTGTTTGTTTGCTTAATGACTTCATATTTATGGCTTAAATACGAGACTGAGAACAGCAAGCAAACTTGCAACAGAAAAACTAGTGTAAGTTTACAAACTAACCGGATGATTCCTCTGCTTCAGCAAAACCGTTGTTTCCAACATTTGATAATGAGCCAATTGGTGAGGTATTCGTCAATAACGGTGGGAGTTCCGCCATTTGCAATTGTGAAACTGCTGTGGGAGATAGAACGTATTCTGCCGGCATTGGCTCAACGAGAACAGGTAGAGGATACGACTGTACTTGCGGTAGAGGAGCATGAAATCTATTTTTCGCAAACGCATATGTACATTGTAAACCAGTAGGAACAACACGATTAGCTGCCATATCCCTCAAATTAGAAAAATTCCTAGAAATCAAGAAATATAACTATTGGCCTCTGAAATGTTTGTTTTCATTTGAAGTAATTCAAGTAGCAGTAAGCTTACCGAGAAAAACGTGTTTTATAATTGCGATCTCTTTGACGACATATACTGGGACGCGCACATCTAGTTGTAGAAACGAATTTGTCTGTGTTCCTGAAAGTGTTACAACCTTAATATAAAAGAGAGGTCTAATAAACAATACACGCAGAACTATGGAAATAATGATAAAAATTGTCTGCGTATTCAATAAGAGTTACCTAAATCATCGATTTTCTCAATTTCTGATAAAACGTTTCGAACAGATGGAAGAAAATTAAACATTACCTTGTCTGCATGAATTTTACATATGTTTTCACTATAAATAACAAAGAATCGAACAAATTCACTGCCAATGTCCAATCTGGTAACTCTGAAATGAAATCACAAAATCTCTTTAAAAAGTCTGATGCTGAAATTGCAATAAAGATGTTGTCACATACTACAGCCAGTATACAAGTATTTCATAAACTTCCATAAAAACAAAGACTTATTTGATCAAGCAAAGAAAAAATTTGCATTCTATTGAAAATAGCACCTCGACACAACATGTTCCAAAACAAAACGTTGATAAACATAAAATGTTTTGTAAATGGCAATGCAACATCACATAGTAAAATGTGCATTATAATCTGTCATTTTGATTAGCGTAATTATAAAAAACTCCAATTAACCTAGCATTAAAAGAAAAGAAAAACTCAGCTATACTACTATGTTTTCGACATTTAAAACACTCATTTATTTGTCTGGTTTTCGAAATTTACCATTTAAGTAATCGAAATTAGCGAAGCGTTCGAAATGTTCGAATATTGGAGAAAGCATTTCCCGCTCAGAACTTTGTTCTATTGCTGCTTTTAAGTCACTGATTTGTTGTTCGAAGTCTTGCGTTGATTGGAGCTTAAAAACAATAAAATGAGTTTATTTCAATAAGAAGTAATGATGAATAGTTGTATAAATAATTTCATGGGGTTGTCGTTCTTCAAAGTAAGAAGGCTATTAACATCAATAGCTTCTTCTATAAAACAATTGATAAAATCCTTATGCAAGAAATCGGAAATTTTCAAAAGAGTACTGGTCAAAAGTATGCTTTATTTATAGCTTGTTCAATCGAAACCTGGTCCTTTTTTTTTGTCAACTAAAATTTTTTGGAAAGTTCTACTTGAAAAACAATGTCTGAAACTCTAAATAACTTACTTTGTCGATAATGCTTTGCATATGAGATCTGTGATGCTGATCACCATACAGTAAAGCCGACCACTGATCCGGTGATATACGTAAACCTTGCTCAAAAGCTACCTGTACGATCTGTATATCATGCTCACGACGCAGTGCGTCGTAATCACGAAACTGCGTTTTCAACTGCATTAGTGATGACTCCCCTTCACGCTTTAATACCTATGACAAAAGAATCAATTTATTTTCTTTATCACTTCTTTAGTGCACGAAAAGTTTATTGTAGTACATCAGGTAATGATCTGTAAAGTTGTCCTGTTCAAGCTTTGAATAGCATAGACAGAAGGAACTGCAACACAAAAAATGCTAAATGACAAATCAAATTCTAACTATAAGTTTGAAAAAATGGATTAGTAAACATACATATCAATAAATAGCTTCCAAATAGCTTACATTAAAGCAACTAGCTCGGTAAAGCAACTGTACAACATGGCCAACACACGTTTTTGAAGCTTGAGGATAATCTTCCCGTAATGTTTGCACAATATACAACACCAATGTTTTACGAGACATCAATGCACCTTCCGAAAGTATCAATAAGATGAGCTTCAGAACTTCTTCTTGCATTGCTCAAAATAGAATCTCATGGACCAGGATAGCATGATAAAGGAAAAATTATTCATAAAATCTTATGTGATCTCAAGCTTATTATTCTGCAGACATACATACTATTTCTCCTTTTCTTTCTCAAGACAACCCATCTTTCTCTAATTTACATTTTAAATATCAGACTGGCAACTAAAGCATTTCACTTTACAGCGTCTCTTTTATTACAATAATATCAATTGAAAAAAGAACCGCGCACAGCAGAAATCTACAATTATCTTAATATGGCTACTATTTTTCCACCAGTCCAATCTCCACAACTTGTCATGACCTCAAAATCATGTCGATTCCAGCAGAATTATTGACCTATATGAGATTCGAGATGTTATAAAACCAGCAAAGTACAAGTTGTCGTTAATGTGCATTACTCAATCTTATACTGCGTCCAGCCATTTAGTGGCGAGAGTTAAAAGTAGAATTTTGAGAGCAATAATAGCTCTTAGCAATTAATCATTCTGAGTACTCAATTTTACCTGACTATTTTTTGGTACTGAGTTTTAAATTAGAAATCAATTACCTGGACCTAAGAACTGGCATCCTCTAGAACGAATAGCAGACCAAAGAACTGCTGATATGTTAGAATTATCTTGATGATAAATGATCAATTCTGAAAGAGCACGTTCTGCTAAAGCGCGTGCTGTTTTTAATGCCCGCTGTAGACCTTTATATTCCATTAACTGATAACACAGTAATGATATTAATTTACGCTGCATCGATCTACTTAACTCATCACTCCAAACACTTCCACCTGAAAATGTAATAGAAAAAAAGAATATCCCGTTATTTTAGAAAGTTCTTGCAAAACTGTAAACAAGAAGTTCAATTTGAAGATAGGAGGAGAAAATTAAGACAAAAAACCCTTTTGCTTTGAATTTGATGCAACACATTATTTCACAGAATCTTCGACAACATTACTTCAGAAACTCTTTCCTTTCAAAAGTTCTTAACGTCAGTAAAATACCACGCTGTAAAGATATTACCAAATAAGCATTCAACGGGATGTAAATAAGAAGCTAGTTCAATGAGGGTCGACTCAATGTGTCGATATTCTTCGGACAGTTCTTGATAAATTCTCGGCTCATTATCGATAAATTCTGATAGGACTGAGAGTAATGCAAGATTTGGAGGTAATTTTTCGAAAGGAAGAGAAATTACTGTCTGGAAAAGTAAAAAGAAACATGAAATAATATTAATTAGACTACAATCTGAAGAATAAAACAAGTTTTAGTATAACATCAAATAATAGTTAATTAGTTCATAAATACTACTAATTTAATGACTGTTATTTATACCTAAATAAAAGACTTTATATGAACTGTTCATTTCTAATGTGTACCAAACATTTAAAAAGATAATGATAAAAAAAAAAATAATTTCGCCTTCGGATGTCCATCCATAGTTCCACTTATTTGTTGGATAATAAATTTTAAATCTATATAGAGAAGAAAGTTCCCAACATACCTGGTCCAAAGGACAGCTATTTGTATTAAGTGCCTTAAGGCAATTATGGCATATTGTATGGCCACAAGCAAGATTTATTGGAAGTTTTTTGGAACTAAAAAGCTGAAATATATTTCAATGAAACAAACGGTCTGAATGGACTTAACCAGATCTTGTTATCATGTAAACCAGTTATTTGCCATATTACTATATAAACTATAAGATACCTAAACATAAAATCTTCCTAAACGTCATTTTGGAAACAGTAAACAATTTCCCAAAAAACTGAAATATTTACAGATCAAAAATAAAAAATAGAATTTTGCTAATCCTAGAGAGCTAACAATCAAGTCTTTAATGTAATGATGAAAGTCTCACAGATATAAAATTAATTAATTTATTTAGAGAAGATTGGGATAAAATTGGAAAAGAGGAAATTTACTTCTGAACAAATACGACAGCAAAGTACATCAGACCATGACGCGCTTTGTCCTGCAGGGGCCATTTAATGAATTCGGCCAGCAAACTATTAATACTACGATTACATCAATTTTCCACAATGAAATTGAGGGTTTTCATTGTTTAAGCATCTTCGGTTCAAATAGCTGGCAGTGATTTCACTGAAAATTTTGAAAAGAAAAGTAGTGTGAAATCTCGACTTTAGACAATGACACTGCCGACGACATTCTTTAATAACCAGTCGCACAGACTTTACTAGAAGCAGGGAGTATTCTTGGCAAAGAAATGCAAGTACTGTATTCTTCCAGTTTAAGTGGACATTTTTTAAGTTCAAACTCATCGCATTTAAATTAATAATTCAAAGAATTAGATAACTGTTATGCTTTTAACACTCAGTACTTTATCAACGCTTCAGAGATTTCATAATTTTTGAAATAATGAATTAATGTTAATGTATCAGCAGTTGAATATTGAACATCCAGGATTATTTATATCAGCTTATAAAATGCGCAACTGATACTGTATTATATCTCTCTAACTTTGATAAGGCCTGTTTTCTGTATTCTTCGTTTTTCGAAAGTTTTGAAAAACATACAGTATTAAAATTCCAAATTTATGACATGTGAACTCACCTTATACTGCTCAATCATTAGTTGATTTTAAATGAATATTAGTTTGCCCTCTTGAGTTTAGCAGAAGCTGATATTGCTATAAAAAATCGCTGATTCTAAGCTCGATTGCATCCATCACTTTCTTGAAAATATAATCCCAGAAATATGGATAAAGAAAAGTAGCAAAAGGCTTAAATCAACCAAAAATGAGTTTCTTTCACTACAACTACTCAGCATTCTAATAGCTTATAATATCGCAAGATTTATTGATTTCGAATAAAGTTTAAGCAAATTGCGATAAGTTTGAAAAGCTGTTCAAAATGTTCCATAAACAAACAGAAAAGATTGAAGATTTTTCCACATTCCCCAGTAACATAGGCGACAAACCGTAAATTTAATCAAAGAGATGTCTTCGAAAATTTTATTCTATTAAATGAGAACATTTTGGCAAAACCCTTAAACGTCTTAATAAGATATTATTAAGACAGGAAAGAAATTCCAATATTCTAAGAGAAAAAGTGAGCTGTTACAAAACTATATGCATAGATGAGGATGATAACTCGAGCAATACTATCAACTCATCAAAAATATAACAAAGGAAAACGAAACAAATCATTGAGAACAATAAAAATTCCTGAGTTCCACATATAAACTGCAAGACCAGTGCCAAGGAAATAAAATTTGTAAAATTGTCCTTCTCTCACTAGCATAAAGGAATGCTGCTTCCCGAAATATTCAAACTATCTTCCAGTTTCTACTGCTTTATCAAAACTGTTAGTGAAAATAGCGCATACTAATTTCTAATATATCGATTTCTTCGTAACTCATTCACTTTCAGCTTACCTCGCGTATCAGTCTGTCACTTTTATCTGTGCATTTATCTCCGACCAGACATGAGAAAACATTGTCACAAAACAGCAGCTTCGTAATTTGTGTAACAGGCGAATTCATTAGCAAGATTATGTTTGTGGGAAGGCTGGAATTTGCACTTGTGTGCGTGAAATAATCTTTCGACCTGAAAGTTATGGATCATCCTAAAAACAAAGTTAAGTGCTTCAATCCATTTAAAAAATGCGAAAGTAATTAAGGATTAATAAAAGCACTCCCTTACAAGCAGTAATTTCATTATTAAGTGCTTTAACAGATATCATGTACAGAAATAACGAGAAATTTCTAATGTTTTGGGAGATAACCATAAAGGGATGAAATGCTAAGCAAAATATAAAATCTATAATTGACATAAACTTACAAGTTTCGCCATGATTAACCCTGTACAAATCAGTAATTTCGTTGCAGGTTCACGAGACAGCAATCGTACTGTTTGTGCTACTTTGATTAAGCACTCATCAGACAGAAACGGCGGGTCAACAACAATTAAGTCAAATACATTGTGGTACAAATCGGGTATAACCAAAGGTTTACGATAATCATACGGAACAAATTCCTTAGAAAATTTGGTCTCAAATCGACGATCATATTCAAAAAGTGTTACCGTAACACGTTCACAGATTACGCACTGAAATATGCAGCAATTTTTATACATTTAGAAGATATAAGTGAACGAGAGATAGGGAATTTGTAGATAACTTACCTCATGCTTCAGAAGATAATCAAGAAGTGTAGGGCACGATATGCAAGCGATTCTTCCACAGTTACCAATACTCTCTATACATTCTTCAGCAAGTTTTAAAGCAGTATCTTCTGAATACCAAAACTGACTCAGCTAAACCAGAAAATCTTTATATATATATATATATATATATTGAAGTATGAGAAAATTCTTTCATTGAAAATATATTCTCTTTGATGGCCTCTACCAATTGATTCAAATCTGTACGAAACGTACTAAGAATCTTCGGAATAGTGAGTAAAAAGTATTTTAAAAGTTGCAAAGGGAAGATTAATTGCAATTGAAGAAATTAAATCATTAATTGACCCGCAAGAAGTTTTATCGAAACTGAAAGTAATTTGACCGTCTAGTCTCAATACTGCATGCATTCTCAAAAACTGTATCATCTGAATCTGATACAACTCAGAATTATAAAATATCATTCCTAAAATCTGGGCCAACTGTACATTTCTTGTTAGTTTGCATAACATATGAATCAGTTCATGAATTACGAACCTGCCAATCCTCGTTAATATTAACTTTATCAGTAGCGTTCACTTCAACATAAAATTCAGCTAATGCTTTCATTGCTTCAGCAGATAACTGTGGAGTGTCATCGCTATCGTTATCATCATCAGAGTAACGCCCAGTCGATATTGATGTACTCTGTGAGATAATCCATTATTTATATTCCACCAAAATTTACTTTTATTCCTACCACTTTCACCATTTCCAGATTTTATGCAATTTCCCTTTAATTTTTGAGTAAACTTGTACGCACATGCGATAATACGAATGAGGATCTCAATATTTACATGCAAGCCTTTAATTAAAGGATAATAAACAATACAGATATGTCCTCAAAATAATAACGAAATAATAAGTAAATGATACAAATACAAACATGCATCCGCATAAGTACTTCCTCTCATTTCGGAAATCCTCAACTCATTTATTTAAGTATATTATTACAAAGGTAGATATCTAATTAACTGGTTTGGTAACAGGTATAATTTAGTCAACCTATTTTGAATTTATATGTAGGCAGTCTGCAAATAGGGATTGGTGAGAGAGTTAACAATCAGCTTGAAGTTAAATTTATGAAACAGAAAAACAAATCACTACTAACGTTAAGGAAATCAATCTAGCAAACATGAAAAGATTCAGATGGTCCCTCAACCGAGATATAACTTTGAAAGCATATATTATCTTAATGGTTTTACACAACCGATTATGATGTTTCTTACAGAATTCTAGAGAAGAGAGGGTGAATTCAAAGGCCCATCAATTCAGAAGTATAAAACTATTGTAGTACAAAAAGCGACAATCACATCAATTACGAGAAAGAACCAATCATTTCTGAGACCGCATAGTGCCTAATACTTTGACATAACAAATACAATGACTGTCTTTCAACGAATACCTGCATCATTTCCTGATGAAAACTTCGATTCGAGCTCGATTTATTAAGTTTCAGATCCCTTGGCTGCACCGCAGAAAAAAGTGATAGTACTATTCATAGATTGAAAATTTTCTGAAATGCTTCACACAACACCGCCGAATATTCTAGAGAATGAACACCATGAACATCATTTCGAGTTTAAAATTTTAGGTTTTTAAAATTAGTACTGGAGATGGACTTCAAGAAATTAATTTTCGCAATATAACCTCAACCATCTACCTGCCTATTTCAAACCGTCATTTAAACAGATATCTCCGAAAACTACAAGTGTAAAATATCCAGTAACTTCGAAAAACAAATTCAGCATGTTTTGAAGCAGCTAAAAGCAATACAAGGATATGACCCATATAACTATTCTCGGAAAAATACGATATGTTGCACAAAACTTTATTTCTTTACATTTTATAACATTTATGCTAGAAGTGGAAAAAAAGGAATGCGCGTTCTATCTTGAAACCTTTGGTAAAAGTGCTCAAATGATCTTCATAATAAAGGAAAAAGTGCATAAGTGAAAGTACTTGGTAGCATAAAAATGTACGTTATTTTAAAACAGGTCTACGCAGTCTCTAAGTCTTTTGACAGTAAGAAAACTATCCAAGACATAAATAAGCTTAATAGTCATCGCATGGGCTTTGAAACATCAAAGAAAATCACACGACGTTTTATTGATCATTCTCCAGTGCTTTTAACGTGACGGCGTAGGATCCGCAGGTGCATCATCATTAGAAGTACTTATTTGTTGAGTATTGCGATATTTCGTTAACTGCAAAATTTAAATGTAGCATTAAAAAGTTTCGCGAAAGACTTACGAAATAAGGGGAACAAAGTAACAAGGAAGGCTTCTTTACTTCATATGCAATGTGCATGAATTCTTATAGTTATTCCAGAATCTATTTACTTAGTATTTCTGAAAAACATTTACGGTATGCTAAACGCGATGATGAGCTTGCAGGCTTGTTAGATTCATTTAAAAATGGTGTGTTTGCAGATCCGACATCAAATAAAAAATGAAATAAAATCGTAGTTATATAAAGCTTGATTAACAATTCATTCCTTTGTAATTCTTATTTTAATCAAAAATTATAGCTCGCTTTTCATTCGAAACTTTGAAGAGGAGCGGTCTTACTTATAGCTGCAGTAATGTCAGCAGTAAAGTGTTTGATCTTGCTTTGTACCTTAATAGATCATTAACCACAGCTCAAGACAAAGTTTTTTTCCTGACCCAAAGAAGATCAACAGTCAAAACATATTAGGAAAAAGTTATTATAATGAGTTATTTTATAATTCTAACACAAATTGTAGTCGAATTTATAATACTTATTTAAATTTTCTATGCACCTACAAACAAATAACCAAAAGATTCTTTAAAACACTTACGATTTTACGAACGTGTTCTTTTGCTGAAGCAACTGCCGTATCATTGATGTCACCAATAGGTTCAATAGAATCAGCTGTATATGGTGGTTGAACTAATACACGATTGAGTACTTTGATATTATTACCTGACCATTCTACCCTATGTTCCAATCTGTAATTACATCGAATTAAATTAATTAAATGGAATGATTAACTCCTTTAATCTTCTATCGTAAGAAGAAAGAATTTTGCATTCCGAGTTTGGTCTTCTACAGCTTGAAGTACAAAGATAAAGTAAATTTAACTTTGTGTAAGATATACTTTGTGTCTCTCTGAACAAAAAAAGGTTGAAAAGATCATCAACAATTAACTGAAAAGAAAAATGTTGGAAGCACCGAATGATAGCAGCCAAAAATTTCTAGTACATAGAAAAATTCATAAATTTACCATCCGTCCAACTGATGTCTGAAACCTACGTTTTCCTCAGATGAATAAAAGCTCGCTGTCCTTCAACTGATATATTAGTTTGCATTATAGATGCCTTTTTTCGTGCTATTGCACGGTTCATCCGTTCTTGCACTTGTTTTGTGGATATCTGTAAATTTGGCCAAGGTAACGATTGTTCACCTCCTTTATCTTTCAAACATGTTACCTGAAATGAAAAACAATTACTCCCCTTCAATAAAGTTTTACTTGTAACTTTTCAACTAACTTCTATACACAACCTGTTCCGAACTGATGGCTCTTTTACTAACTAATTCACTTTCACTGCGCATACAAAAAAATCTTTTTAGTACTCGCGAAGAAACATTTTAAGAAATTTTCGGAAAATGAAGTTTAGCATGTCAAAAAATATTTCTCCAGAAATCAAAACAATATACCTGTGCAACAAGAGCTAGATTGACGATACGTACTAACGGTACTCCACCTGGTCCTGACGTATCTCCTGAAAAAACACAGAACGTACACAAAAGTTTGTATATGTGAGAAGCAGATAACTATTGATGGTTTGATACGTCGACCTATGCAGCATAAAAAAGTACTTAATCCCCATCAGATGAGCATAGTTTCAAACAAGATTACAAATTGCCAAAAGAAATGTACAGCTAAAAACAATCAATCAAACATTCTTAAAAGACATGCTTTTTTTATTTATACGAAGGCTATGCCATCTAGACAGAGAAACTCTCTCGTAATTTCTGTCTAAATACAGGGACTTCTCAGTAATTCTAGTTCAGATACGAAAACTCCTCCACAAAGTCCCTCTATATATGAGACTCTCGATAGGTTCCATCGGTTGCTATATCAGTAGCAAAATGGGATTATTGAAGCAGTCCAATATTTTGGACTAGCCACATATACAACCTGCTAAGAGTAAACTTGAGAAAAATACAAACTTAGGACGAGAAGTCGTGTTGGCTGGTCCGAGCAGATCACTTGGCCAACGGTTGTGGAATTCAACACATTCCGACATTCCAATACACTCCCCACTGGGAATACGACATTATTATCCGAAACGTTGCTCGGTGCTGCCTCGCCTGCAGTTGCATGTGCATTGTTGGATAGTTGACGTGCTGTGCTGCCACAGCTACTGCTCCCCTCACTCATAGATTCGGGAGTTGTTGTGATCGTTGATGTTGCCGATGTTGTTGTTGCTGTTGTTGTCACCGATCGAGTATTAAACACTGTCATCAGTCCTTTCCACCTTTGACGACTTACTCTCCCACAGAAGCACTTCTATTTTTCCTTAACTTGTCACAAGCAGAGGACAAACAAGCTGAAATTTGAAATAATAAAGAATCACACTTATAATAATATACGATCAGAACTTGACCTTGGTCGATACGCCAAATGAGTCGTTGGAAAGAAAACCACACATGAAATATTTGTATGCTAGAATAGAAGAACTGCAATGAAAGGTCAAAAAGGTCATACCCCATCCCTTCTAACATTGTCACCTCCATTACTACCTAGATCGATATTAAATCGGCCGACCGCGAAATGACGAGCGGGTTATTGAAAGCTGTACTGAAAGCAGGGAGTTAATCTGAGTGATATGGTGAGTGGAGTGGCGGCAGTACTGATATTACTTTCGAGAGTGTTGATCTTATAGGATCAATAAATAGTATATTAGTTATAAAAACTTCACTTTTTACTTCCTTCCATATCCTCTTTTTTCCCCCTTATTTGCTTCATCTTTCTAGCTAATATCAATCACATTGATTGATTGATACGTATGTTATTATAATGTCCACTTCATCAGTAAAGGTTAACATCAGACCTTAAGTTTAAAGAAAGTTGGCTTATTATGTGGAGATGATTGTAAGTAAGATAGAAGACTTCAATAGAATAATTGACGTTGGGTGTTGTTACGTGGAATCTGTTCATGAGTAGAAGACGCGAGATATCACTTTAAGTTATTACTACATCAATTGTCTATACAATTTTGGCCATCTTATTAATATAGTGATTCATCCCTTTTGATAAACCTTATGTTAGGCTGAAGATAAATTTAACCCTTAATAATACTTGGTGTAATTATTGAAGTTAAACTTGGAATAAGAAATGATATATCAATATTTTGAAATTTTAGATTTTTGTTTATTGTTTTTATGATTCAATGAATAACGATCAACCAATGGAATCATCGATGAGTAGTGCCACATCAATGGCATTCCGAAATTGGCAGATGTCAAATAATGTCGAGTCATTGGAAACGATTTATCAGTACGATTCAGCCGAACAGCAAGCTATACGAGCTGTGAAGCCATGGGAAAAAGATCCACATTACTTTAAAGTAGAGTTTTTCATTAGCTTTTCACATGTGAATTATGCCTCTCCTGATTCTGCAATTACAAAGATGGAGCATAGATATAGTAGCACAATTGTAGCATGAAATATAATTTTCAACAGTTGAAATACTTAGGTTGAGAGGAGCACTATTTTTATTTTTTTTATCGAACGATGAAATTCATCAAATTTTGGTTGCAGGAAATCAAAATTGCTGCGTTAGCTTTGCTAAAAATGGTAATGCATGCAAGGAGTGGTGGTAATTTGGAAGTGATGGGATTAGTGCAGGGTAAAGTGGATGCGAATACATTGGTTGTGGTGGACAGTTTCGCTTTACCTGTAGAAGGTACCGAAACACGGGTAAACGCTCAAGCTCAAGCGTACGAATATATGACAACATATACAGATAGTTCAGAAGCAGTAGGAAGGCTTCATAAGGTTAATTCTGTCGTTGGATTTTTAGTGTATCACCAAAAAATAGATGACATTTCTCGTTAGTTTTTAGATAGGATATTCAACCTGGTTTTTGGTATTTTTTGAATACCTCAGGGCATCTGAAATTTTCTCTTCCCTTAGTCGGATTCATGCATTGCGGTCATGTAAGCATGGTTTTGTAGCGTAATACGTCTTTGGAATTCCTTATTTTCCTTGTCCATTCAAGGTCGTAGGATGGTATCACAGTCATCCAGGATATGGATGTTGGTTAAGTGGAATTGACGTATCAACTCAGGCCCTCAATCAACAGTTCCAGGAACCGTTCGTGGCTATTGTAGTAAGTTCTGGTATTCTCTTTTTTTTTTTGTATTATCAAATTTAATTTTACTACAAAATCACCTCTATGCCTACGCAATAACTTGTCTTTTTCCTCAAAATACTGATCGTTTATTCTAGGTTGACCCTATCCGGACGATGTCAGCTGGGAAAGTAGAACTTGGTGCTTTCCGAACTTATCCAAAGGGTTATAAGCCTCCTGACGAGGTTCCTTCAGAATATCAGTCGATTCCCTTAAACAAAATTGAAGATTTTGGTGTTCATTGCAAACAGGTATTGTCTTTATTTTATTCAGTTTCTTCGATATTTTCCATTATTTGAGTGCTTGAAAAATTGTTTTACTTCCGAATATTCCATTTAAAATTCTGGATTGAATTTTATAGTGGTCTTGTATCTAATGCGTAGAAAGCATAGCATTCTAATTTCCATGAACACTTCTATCCTGATATCATAAAAGATAGTAGTGCGATAGGACTAGAACTCTTCCCTAAACCACAGAACAGTCGTGATGGATTCATTTCTCCTTTTCTCTAGTTCCCTACCTGGCTTCAAATTAGTGTTAAATATTTCCAGTACTATCCCTTGGAAGTATCCTATTTCAAATCAGCTTTGGATGCACGTCTCCTGGATTCTCTGTGGAACACTTATTGGGTCAGCACTTTGTCCAGCAACTCGCTGATCACTAATTCTTCGTACATTACTTCGCAGATTAATGATCTCGCTCAGAAATTACAGAATGTGAGTTAAACTCGAAAATTTCCAAATTTTTGAAGTCTTGCATGTCATTAAAGGAAATTTAGTTTTAGATAAGTTCAATAGTCACTATGCAAGCTTCAATGTTATCTCGGCAAAGGAAATTTAATTTTAGGTAAGCAAGTGTAAAAGTATTCAAGGACCGCGTTCACTAGATTCAACAATAACAGACAAATTATCGAAGATAATTAAAGATACAAAGAAGGTTTGTTTGATTTTATTAGTATTTCTACTCCAGAACCGATTCGGAAGAATTCGTTCCGAATTTTCGCTAGGTGCATGTTTCTGTTCTCCGTGACTTTTTTGAAAAGGATGAAATTTGGATGAGGTATTTTCGAAGCAAGAACCATACATCTTTGACCACGTTATACTTTAAAGATACAAAGAAGCCTTGAAAAAAAAAAAAATAAAAAATAAAGATCTTTATTCAGATAAGTTGTGAAGTCACGCATGGAATGATGGTTCAGATGATCAAGAATGCACTATTCAACCACGCTTTTTTGTCCGCTCCGGAAGTGGAAAAAGCGTTAGGTAAGATTTCATACTGAAAAGTGCAATACTGTACCTTTCGATATAATTTAACAGTTATGCCATCGTTTACACATGGTCAATTATACACGTTTGTTTGTATGATTCTTGTCATTTATGCAGAGTTATTAACAATTTTGAATTTCCTCAATGAAAAAGTATCAGTGAAGCATAACCTAGTTACTGTGGTCGCACATATGGTTACTTCTTGTATGCAGTCACATCACTGAAGTGAGCGGCAATATATTACAGATCGTCCTGATGAAACAAATCAGAACTCATAGAATCGACTGAAATACGAACGTGGTGATGTCTCAGTTCTAGAAACGGTTGCACTGTATCATTGTCGGTGAATTTAAACATTGTAAAGTATGTAGTATAAAAAATAAATTCCATATTAATGAAATCGACAGATCTATACGCTGTAAGTAGTAAAACATTTTGCTTGTACAACAAGCAACAAAAGGAAAAAAAATCTCCCGACAAGTAGAACATCTTTCAAGACTCTGAACTTACCGTTGCTTTTTTATTGCCTGTAAAAGTCTATCTATCGTCTCAGGGTGGAATCACTGCTCTAGCTTGATCAGATGAAATGTAATGAGATTTTAAATTTTTTGTGTTACAAGTAACTGAACCTAAATTTTGAGGATGTTAGGTTCCATTACATCCTTCATCCAGTGATGCCACAGAGGATAAAAAAAATTTCAACTAGTTGGTGGAAGACATAGGGCTAAACTGAGAAGGAAACACAGTAACTTCATTATTAATGTTTTTGTTAAGTTCCTAGATAACTGTAAACCACTGTAGACAGCAGAATACTATTTTCTACATGTTACTCGCAAATCAAGTTAGTGAAAGAAGGATGTATCGTTTTATTCAAATCGCTTAATTAACAAAAAACAACAGTTTTCATGCGATCGACCCAGCGTTTGAAGCAATCCTGGGCCACAGATCCGCACATTCCTTGGCTACCGGTCCGGTAATGGCCGAGCCTTTCATTTCACCTTTGTTGTTTACAATAACGCCAGCATTATCTTCAAAATAGATGAATGAACCATCTTTCCGTCGATATTGCTTTCGTTGTCGTACGACCACTGCTTGTAAAACTGAAAATTTCAATTCATCATTGATCGAAACAGGTGATTTCTCAGCAGCACAACTGCTGCATCCGAATAGCACAAATTAAACCTAAGACATTTTCGAGACGCAGGACAATTCAACCAGCATAAATGCACATATTAATTAGAGAATCTAAAAAAATTGTTCAAAAGATTATTTGAAACTAATGACCGACATATGCTGGAAATTACTCTATCTTATCTCGCAAGCCTCAGACAGCCAAGGATTTCTGCATGGTACAATTAGTTATAGTCGCGAAACCATCCTTTAAACATCCTCATCGGCTTTTTGTGTAATTATGCCACCATGAATAAACTTCATTTAAGTGTATCTTACAAACTCAATTCATAGTGCTTTAACGGAGTCTACAATTATGGATCGGATCTTTGTATATCATACCGTCAAGAAGAGATGGTGTGATCATAAAAATATGCAATTTCAAACACTTAAATGAAATGTCAAACCAAATATTTTTCTATCATAGTTCAACATCTCAGTTAAATAACTACAGCAAACAATATTTCGTTCAATACCGTTCAATCATATCGAGATATCTAGTTCATACCTAAATTCAAGAATTAAACAAACCCTTTTTCCGCAGTTCAGGTTTACCCTTCTTTACGGAAGCAACGAACATGTCACCAACACCAGCACTTGGCAATCGGTTCAAGCGTCCCTTAATTCCATATACAGCAATTACAAAAAGATTTTTGGCGCCAGTGTTGTCGGCACAATTCATAATAGCACCCACTGGAAGACCCAAAGAAATACGAAATTTCGCTCCCGATGCTCCACCACGTCCTCTTTTCGACATAGTTTAAATCCGAAGAGCTACAATATTCAGCATATAAATAATAATGCAGGAAATCAATACAACTTGCTGTCTCCAATAGTCGCAAGACTTAAAAAACGAATATATTCTCACTCATTTTGTTATACCTTGATCTCATTTCTTCGAAATGATTTCTGGCACAATTTCTTACAAGTACATTGTAAAAGAAGTACTGTAGCATGAGGTGCAATACTAGTTCATTTCGGAAATCTTTTGACCTCATACTCATTCAAGAAAAGGTTAGGCAGCCTACATGGAGTCAAATGAATTATCAAACATTTGAAAAATATCCTTAGTGATAAGCAAACATACACATTTTCCATGTAGTCGTTCTGAGACAATTTATTTATGCATTACTCAATTACTCTACAAGTAAAGGATGCATTACTCAACGGATAAGTAACTCCACCCAACAAATAGGTATTTTACCGATGACAAACATTAACCTAACAGATCTAACCTCATCACATTGATAACGTCGTTCCCCAAATAAAAGCATGGCCCGTAGTGATAGATAATCGGCCGCAGTGCAAATACCAACATCCCAAAGCCCTGATATTAATTGGCCTGTTGAGTGCTTGTTCCCTCCCTTGCGAAACATTTCTACCTGTCATAACTGTTATCAGTGAAGATATCTCGCTAATCTGTTTAATAACAAATCATTTTTGATGAAAATGAGGAAATTTGAGATGAAAAGTTCAAAGGTGAAAGTGAAAAAAGAAAAAAATCGGTAAGTTTTAAAGCGCAGCAGTGGGTGTAAATTTTGGGAGTTACTCTGAGATGGGCGAGTATATGACTCAAACCGAGAGTAAAGGTTGTTGCAAGAATACTACAGTCACTATCCTTACCAATCAAATCTTGATAAATATCAAACTCCACTTCGATTTAGCAATTACTGCTACTGTCAACAACAATAACAACAAAATGCATATGGAAAATATGCATTGTGATTAACAAATAATGAAATATAATGATTTAATGTTTTTAAAAGCACTAGTTGGAATGAGCTACTTCAAATTTCATGTTATAATTTTTTATTTTTTATTTTAAGTTTAAAATTCACTCATCTCGAGCTTAACCCTTTGTAATATACTTTCTTAAATATAAAACATGTTATATTTGCATAAATAGAAGCGCAAATTTCATTCCCATTTTTGATCCTCACTGAGTTCCGATATTTATCCTACGTTAAGCTAATATAATAATGAATCATGAATATCCAAATTTCAAAGGAACAAAACTGTCAGTTTATCATATGATACTTTCTTTTTTCTGTATTTCTAATTCGTTGATAATTTAAACTGTAAATTAGCATATTTGTATTAGCTAAAGATTTAATTAGAGACTCCAATTATAAAAAGAAGTGAAAATAGAAATTGGGATGAACGAGCTTCATTCCGTCGCTGCGTTATTTCCTTGTGATACAAAGAGATGATTTGTTTATTTAACGTCATCTGTTGAGCTTTGTTCAGGCATTCCAGGTGGGTGAATTCTTTTGAACATTTTTGCAAGCATCAGAAAATTAAATCAGTTCAAATGCAACTTGAAATAAGCACGCTTTCCTTATGGATAGCAATAGCGTATTTCATTAGTTATTCTGTGGTATATTCAAATCTCTGGAATTGGAATTTATTTTCAGGGGAGAAAAGCAATAGCATAGAAAAGAGAGAGGAAAGCATTTCAATGAGTGCGGCTCCCGGTCCGCGCGATTATGATCATCTTTTCAAATTGCTTATTATTGGTGATAGTGGTTAGCTTTTTAATATTTTTGTGTTAAAAGGGTCGTTTATCACCTTTCCATATTTACGTGGGACAGAATTATTGTATGGTTCTTTTAGGAAAAAAACCATAAAGCAGTTAGGGGGGAAAGTTTTTCCGAAGCGGATTTCTTACATAGGTTATATTGAGAAGTTATTCATACCAAGTAATTTAGAACTTTTATTGCAGGTGTTGGAAAAAGTAGCTTATTGCTTCGATTTGCTGACAATACATTCTCCCGTAAGTTTCCGTGAAATGATTTTAAAAAAGTCTTGCATAGTTGAGGAAGGATAAAGGAATGGAAGTCGTTGTTTACTGAAGAAAGCAAAAAATTCATTTATTGTTATGAAGTCTAATATATCTGATTGTTATTGCTTTTTCACAAATCAGTTATTTGATTTCTGAATTGATATATAACCTTTGAGTCGAAAACTACGGCTGCAACTTTAAGGAGCAAAAAAAAGTAATTTGATTTCGTCAGATTTCGACTTCTTACAGCGAATTATATTACAACCATCGGCGTTGATTTCAAAATTCGAACAGTTACAATCAACGGACAACGAGTGAAATTACAGATTTGGGATACAGCTGGCCAAGAAAGATTTCGCACCATCACTTCTACGTATGTTTCTTTCCTTTCATTTCAGTGCGTAATTTTCGATTTAAAGTCAGTTGTCTGACAGTCTTATTTTTTCGCTGAATTCGGAATGTTGAATGATACTTTACATGGTTGGCGATGGTTCAGTCTAAGCCATTCTGAACTTCATTTATAACGGATTTCTTATCATATGAGTATTCTCAAGAGGCCGTATCACTTAAGAAATAGAAAGTAACCCAATGCATTTGCAGTTACTATCGTGGAACGCACGGTGTGATTGTTGTGTATGAAGTGACAAGCGGTGATTCATTCAGTAACGTGAAAAGGTGGCTGCACGAAATTGACACAAATTGTGAAAATGTTCAAAAAGTTCTCGGTGAGATAGAAATTAGAAATTCTCATTTTCGAAACGAAGTTAGAAAATTTCTTAAATTTCTAGTCAAGACTTGTGATCATTTCTTATTGTTTTGCATACTTGCAGTTGGTAACAAAGCTGATGATCCAGAACGGCGAGTAGTATTAGAAGTGGACGCTCGTCGCTTTGCAGAAACAATGAAAATTCCATTTTTTGAAACCTCCGCTAAAGAAAATATCAATGTTGAAGAGGTGAAATTTGTCTTTTATCTTCAAGATCTTCTTCATCTGAACTGTCAGTGTGAGTTACCCGTTAGAAGGCTTATCAGATTAGTTCATAAAATAGAGCTCTGCTCAATCAAGAAGCTAAGACCAGACTAATATGAAATAGTTTCAGTCTGGTAAACACAACTAAGATTGTTGTCAATTTATTCTTTTTTCTGGTAAGGATGTTTTAACTTCTTATTGAATATATTAGCTTCAGTTCTTGGGAAAAGAATAGAGATTAAGATTTTGAATTAGTTTGGTATGGTCTTACAGATGTTCAACTGCATAACACGATTAGTACTTGAAGCAAAGCTCCGAGCTCCTCATCTAAACATTGGTGATAGTGGCGGTGGTGTGCGATTGGGTGGCTCTAGTCTAAGACGACATGAAAAGAGGAAATGTTGTAGCTGAATGGCGAACAAGTTATTGTGAGCAGTACATTTTGTTGTCTTTTTCAAAATTTCCTTTAAATTAGAAAAATGTTACTTTTGCTTTGCATTGTGTCATATTACTATCATTTGCTGAGTTAAGTTTTCTCTCCAAATTTCATTTTCTGTTAGAGGACTCGAAAATTTTCCTAGCCGGTTTAGATACAGTTTTCAAACGTTGCTTTATATTGAAATATTCGGTTCGAACTTTATATTTGATATATGAACACCTAAATTGTGCTTTATGTTAAGCCAAGTTATTTTGAGTTAGTTAATCTCCCTTTTCTTAACTATCAACCGAAAAAAAATTCTCAGTTTCGATTATTTTCTCCATTACAATTGTTTTCAATTATGGGTTGATATTGGAAAATCATATTATAGACTGGGTCTTTACTCCTTGCTACGTACTGTTACTCTACATGCGTGTTTGCCCTCGTCATTGGGAGCTGCTGTGCAGCTGTCAGACTAGAATACTATTAGCTCATTCACCGTAGTTATCTCCTTGTGATGATTTACCGCACTTTCTGAAAGTTCAAAGTGCCGTTCGTAAAGTTATCCCGTTTAATTTACTTTATGATTGAGGCTGCTAAATAGAACAGCACATTTAAAATAAAGGAATAGTTTTTGTTTCTTTTTTTTAAATTTTTCCTCGGTTTTCTGTGAATATAAATTATGCTTTATCCAATATGAAGCGTGTAAATGTAAGCTTTCACGAGTCAACGCTCCTAAATTTGCTTCCATTCCTAACTTTTCTTTAAATTGGTCTTCCTGTTAATATATTTTTTACTTCTTAGCTGCAGCCATTTTTTATTTATTCTTAATAAAAATTCGGGGGAAGGAATTGCAAGGTTTAGCTGTCCAATGAGTTTTAGAGATCTTGATGCATGAAAAGAACAAGTGTCAGGGCATAATTTTTACAAAGGTTTCGACATGAAGTGAGCTTACACAGTACGGACCTCTGGATCGTGACCGTTTTGATGGAGAACCGCGGTACAGAGCTGACCGTCAAAAAAGATAAATAACTGGATAGAAGTCATTTATATCTCGAATTATATAAATCATTTTTCCAATAATTTGCCCAGGTGGGATTCTTCGGTTGTTGACTTTTTAACTTGCTAATTTCCACCATTGTGTCACGTGTTATATGTAGTGCTTTTAAACGTTTGCTTGCCTCGTTGTGGTATAATTTGTTTATTTTAATCGGAGTTTATGTTATATACATATTGTGCTTGCCGCGTAATTTAAAGTTTTGAAGGCATAAATTGTGCAAGGAAAAAAGCCTTTGATGTTTAGTCGGCAAATTTACCATAACTTGTCGCTTTGCAGAAATAGTGGAAAAAATCCATTCTACTGATAATAGATATTAGTTTTTGTTGACAGTGCTGTCATGAATAGGGAATTCTCCGTTCTTTAGGAAAATTTCATTTCCTCAGTATCTTTACTGAATGCTGTTTTATTGAAACGTTGTGATATCATCATACTTTGCATAAAATTTCAGATTTTTTTATTCATTCATATATACTTGCTTTGTGTAATTGCATATTGTCAATCTACAATTGTATGTGCTTCCTTAGCTTCTGACATCTATTCCAAATTAAATTTTGTGCCATCTATCTGTACGGCGATACTATGCTATGCATTTCCAAACTTTGACATTGTTTTTACATTTCGACTTTTCGCGGTTTATGTGCGTGCAAAACTGAGCTTTTTTTTTTATTTAAAGGTTTCTGATCACAGACATCAGAAATGGGTTCAAAATTTTTTTAGATCATGTAAGGATTGACATTGTATATACAGTATATGATAACATGAGTTACAATTTACATTTCGGCATGCGAAGTAAAAAATATAAGAGTAAATGTGAGTCGGAGATGTTTTGATAATGTGACCATTTCTGTTCTTTAAAAAATGGAATAAAATTTATATCGAGGTAGATCAAGTCTTTATAAGTATGAAAGACGTAAAATAGGCCAAAGGTATGACTAAAATAAGTACTCCATTATACATCGAATTATGAGAATTTATTTTTCTTAAATTCGAAATCGACTTACAACGCTATTCTTTATATTGCGCTACGAAGGGATGAATAAGGGCATTCAGAACTTTTGGAACTAAAAATTTTAGAGAATTGTTAATCCCATTAAGAGTCTCCTCTTTTAAATACTAGGAATTGAAGTTTTTTTGCCTTTGTTCAGTTTCTTCATGTTCGTTCATATTTTTCTCAATAGAAAGAAGTCTCACAGTGAATTGAAGAGAAAACAGAAAGTTTCTTGATTTAGATTATTTTTTTTTTATTTGTTACACCATTTTTCTTTCAAATTCGGATCACTTATTACCTCCAAATCGCGGACATTTATAACCTGAAAATTTAAATATAGGTACTTATAGCCAGAAAAATCAAATTCGAAATCATTCATTTTTTGAAAATTTCTGAAATCTGTTTTTGTATTTGAAAAATAGAAAAGCACGTAACGCATAATGGAATCAACCTGTGATTCAACTATAGTTCCATCAGATTGAATCATCTTTTGTATCCTCTGTTCAAGTTGTACGACAGTTTCCACTTCATCCACTAATTCTTCTGTTGATTCCTGGAATTTACATAATCAATTCCAAGCTAAACAAAGTATAAAACCAAACATTCTTCTTTGTCTTCTGATAAGAGAACTTTTTTTTTAATTGGTGATAAAGTGAAATCCGTAAATATTCAAAAGTTGTTTTTGGATGTAATCAGATAAGAGATAGAAAGGAAAAATAATGAGAATTTCTGCTAAATTCAGAATATCTAAAGGAAGCACCTCCGATTCAAATCGTACCCTATTGGTTGTATGTTTCTCGATTTCCTGGAATGAATTATTAATTAAGGTGTTTTTCTTCATTTCTATTGATCGTAATTCGGTATCAGCTATTCTAGATATGCTCTGATTCGATCGGCTTAATGTTCCTCTTGCGTCTTTAATAATTTCATTGTTGAATATAATCGTAGGTGTGGTAGCTTTATCGAATACTATCGAAGATATGGTTGTTGGTGGTGTTTTCGAAACATTTTTCGTTAATGATTTCATCTTTTGTTGTCGTTCCTTTAATTCCTGAAATCGGTCACATAATCTTGTCTTCCCTTGAAACTGTCATATGAATTATTTCTCGCTGTTTAATTTAATTATCACTAAGAAAAATCTTATCTAATGTGTAACATATCACCCTGATTTCCTCTCTCTTTTTATTCAGATCCTTTTTAAAACATATCTGAGGACAAATATTTGCTATTAACAAGGTTTCAATGGAAATTATCGAGTACAGTTGACTCTTTCTGCTGTTTATGCAAAATTGTAAAATTTTCGCTAAAGATAAATTTAAGGAAGTTCAAAATATTTAATAAAGTTACTTTTTGGTATTGTTGTTTTAAATGATCATCGCTTACAATTGCCACATTTTGTGTATTAATTTTAACATCCATACCACCAACTGGAAAATCAATAATACGCGGATGACCGTTCGAAGATTGGCTGAAACTTATGGAGAACGTTCAATTATATAACTTCCATCTGTAAAATAGTTATGTTTATATTCCGATTAATTATTTTAGGGATTTACGTTACAAATCACGTAAGTGTTATAGAAGATAGCATTGAATGTTACCCGTCAATTGAGGGTACTGTAAAGTTGTTGTGGTATGCTGCATTTAATAGTGGAGAAAATATTTTTTTTTTTTTTTTTAGTAGAAAGAAATAAAAACCAACCTATTAGTTTGTGATAATGAAATACCAAATGGTGCTTCTTCACCATTGATCAGTTTCCCGCGGGGATAAGAAGATGTATCGAAATTGCTAGGTGCTAATAAAAGTGGTAATGATCTGACCGAATGGCTTCCTGATGTAGATAAACGTTCCACAATAGTTAAACGTCGACGTGATGGCATTACTAAATGTTTGAATTTTTTATCAATTGGAAAAATTTGGGAATAGGTCAAATATAAAATCAGAATTTTTTTTTTTGTTTTGGAGAGAGCTATAGAAGTAAAGATTTTCAAATTGTAGCAACAAGAAAGAGTTGAAATTTTAAGCTAAACTTTTACATTTTATCCTAAAAACCTTTAATACAAAATTCAAACATTTCTCCTGCTGTGAAGGATGAAAAGTTAGTAGTGGTACTGCTGTTAAAGTGGTCGTTGTTGTCGTTGCTGTCGTTGATGCTATAGCAATGGTTATCGCTTCTGCACTTTCTTCCTCGTATTCATCATCGCCATCAGTGGAACCTGTGAAATCCCAGGATCGATTCATTTCCTGAATTTCGACAAATAAAAAATAAAATTTATGAAGTACATTCGAGTTCTTGAAAATGTATTTTTTTGAGAAATGAAACAAATTTGAACAGGAAAGTTTTGAATTTTGCATGTCTTACTTCCAAAGGCGTATTTAAGGATTTGATATTTTCATTACTTCTTTTTGCTGCTCGACGACTTCTACGACATCGAGGAGGCTAAAAGTTCCATTTATTAGCTTTTAATCTCTAAAAAGTTTTTTTTATTTTCAATAAAAGTACGCACTGATTGAACAATAGAAATTTTGCAATTATTAAGAAACGATGAAATAACGACAGCGCGGATTTCATCCTTCTTCTCTTATCCAAAATAAAAATATTTGTCAGCAAGCATTACTACAAAAACTGTTGCATAGAACATACCAAAATGGTATCACATTCACCCAGCAAACGATCACAAAATCGTAGATGACATTGCATTTTGATCATTGAACCATCCGGAAATTTGACTGCTTTACCAACAGCAAATGCTGATAACGGTTCTACATATTCTGGTGAATCCATTACCGAACTATCAAGTGCACATCTAAAGTTAACAAAATTATATTGTTATTTATGAATTAATACAAAATTTGTGACAAAATATTTGGTAAAGAAAATATACCCGGACGAATCAATGACAGTCTTGTTAATACCATTGATCAGATCGATGATGACACAACTGTGAACAAGCATCGACTGATATGTATCGAAAGAATCTGCAAGGTGTCACATCGAGAACGGTGCTGGCAGTTGAATTGATGATTAGCAGAATGGAATTATCTGGAATGCCTTGCAATGCATTCCATTCCAAGTTATTAACTATCTATAGAATGCTTTCCACTGAATCTAATTCAGTTAGAAATTCACTCGAACCAATTATAATTCTCAATAAAGGAAGAGAATGAATTCCTTAGATGATTCGCAGTACTTTTGCGTCTTCTTTTTTTTTACTTTTAACACTTATTTTTGAAATATTACGCGTTTTAAGTTTTCGTTAGACATTCGCAATTTTCTACACCTTCTAATGGATAATTCAAATTTTGCGCATAAAGTGGTGCATTGTAGAATTATTTTGGTAGCTATTTTGCGCAATGAGTGCATTTGACATTTAAGAATATAATTACATTAATCATACCTTTATCGCATTCCCATGAATGAATAATCTGATCACCAACACGTATGTCCTCCAATTTACACTTATCATTTGGTTTCGAATTTGATATCAACTTGTAGGAACAAGGCATTCGTAATTTATTCCTATAAATCGATTTTAAATACAAGGAGAAAATAAACTTAACGAATATTGGTAAAATATCGGAAATAAGTTAAAAAAAAAAAAAAAGAAAAAAAAATGCCTCGAAAAGAACTTTTGAATGATTAGCATTCTTACAAGAGAACATTATATTATTATATTACTTATCACTAATAGCCACTCGATTGTCCACATATTTTCTTCGCAATTTTGGTGCTTTTTCAGGATAAAAACATTGCACCTTGAAAACTTTGTCCACTTTTGTGTTATATAATGGATGAAATTTCAACACAACATTTGTTTCGAATAGTGCACCCATAAGATTTTGCTGAAATATCAAAGAGGATCACTGTAAATGGTCAACAAAAATTTTACTTTCTTTCATGTGATACTACAAAGCAGCATCTTGTAGTGCTACTGAACTCGGAAAAGTGTTCTACGATTGTTGAAAGTACTGAAGAAAGTGTTCTGGTTAACTGCAATTTGAATGTATGTGGCAAGCTGATATACTTAACGATTAAAAAGCAGATAGATGAAAAAATTGAAATACGAACAATTTAAAATTATTTTACCTTCATCTGTTTCTGGATGTTGCAAGAGGTAAGGTCTATTGAAAGGCGAATCTCTTTCAAAGATGAGTTTCGCGCGGTCGTGGCACATTCTGGATGGTGAAATTGACCAGGTACATAAAGATGTCCGTAGAATGGATTCACCGTCGAGACAACAATCTCTACAGAATCACTATGACAGTTTATTTCGGCTCCAAATGGACCTAAAATATAATTTTTTCATGACAATATTTGTCATCAACATTGTCTCTTTTATTTCATTTTTGGTCGCACAATATTTTCAGAATTTTTTGCATTCTAAACAGGAGATTGAATCAATACTCACTGTTGAATGAATTATGAATTTACTGAAAGTTTCCTTAATTTTAAAATCATATGAAACTAGACTTCTATTAAGCTGTCTTCTTGAAAAATTCTAAAAAGAATTTTGCCACCAACCTCGGGAAAAGTCACAATGCTCGCCAACAGCAATCTTTTTGAACTGTTGCACAAATTTATCCAATGAAGCCTGAGAAGTCAGATTTTGAAAAGCAAGATTCTCATCGCCGGTGATTTCCAACAGTTCACCCATATTGATATGCGCACCAATACCAAGAGTAAGTATTTGGACACCTATATAAAAATACAGAATAAATAAAATTTAAGACTTAAATTTAGAATTTTAAACTTGCATTGAAATGTAAACTTTATTTGAAATTTGAGATTCATTTACGAGAAAAATCTTCATTAAATGTCGAAATTTTTGAAGAAATCACTGAAATTGCTACTGACCAGCTTGACGAAGTCGCACTGCTGCTGGTACCGGATCATCATGTGAATGGCCGTCGGTGACAACAACAGCTACCTAAAATAACTTCATTTTGAGATTAAATTAAACAGCATCAGAAATTTTACGACAAAATGTCGAAGATGACTATCATTATAGATTTTTGCAATTTCTGAGCATTTTTTCAAAGCAGTGATCGAAAAAATATTTATAATTTATCAAAAATGTGGCAGACATATTTCATATTTCTGTGGAAAGTTCCTGAAGATTCAATGAAACTTTGGAAAATGGAATTTCAAAATTGAAATTTTTTATTCCCAAAATTTCAATTTCGAAAGAACAGAAATGAAATTGTTAAAAAAAGTGGTGTTATTTGAAAACCTGTGCTACATCATCCTGATTCAATCGTGCTCCGAAACTGCCATCATGACGAAAAACATGAAGAGCCTTGTCTAATGCCTTGCCAGTTTTCGTAGTCCCCGAAATATGTCGAATTTTTTTGAGTGAAGCACGAAGTGATTCCTTGTTCTGGAAAATTTTTAATTTTTTTAAGGAAATATTGAACATTACCAACATTTAGAAATTTCAGAAGATCGAAGTGTCACAATTTCTTCTCATAGCAGTTTCAAATACAAAAGTTTCCATAACTAAATGAATTCATTTTCAGCAGAATTTCGAATTGGAAACATGACAAGCTTCCCATTTTGAGTTTGAATAATAATTTGAATTTTATTGCAAGCATTATCTCCCAGTATAGATCACAACCATTTTTTTTTTGCTTTCCTAAATCTCCTAGAGCCAAATTGATGATTCATTAAAAAAAAAAAACTGTTTGAACTTGAAATTAAACATCATTGTTAAGCTTTTCAGCTCTTTCTCAGTTTTATAAATTCAAGATGTATAATATTATTTACCGCGTATGAAAATGCGATTAGCTAACTTTCTATCAGGAATGAACGGATATTAGCAGTTGCAATACTCTGAAATCCTGCGATCCCCACTTAGGTAAGTAAAGAAAAGTTGAGTTGTATGTGAGATAAGAATAAACGATGGAAAGAGCGGTCCACAATGTGAAAACTAATCAAAGAAGCTAATTAATCTGAAGTACTACATCTGTTAATTAGTAGACGATTAGTAAAGACTGTTTTAGAAATGAATAACTTTCATTTTTCGCGCATTTAAACTCTCTTTTTTTTTGTCTCGAAAAATTTTCATTTGTTTGGAACGATGGGAGTTTCAATAACCAATAATTTTTTTTAATGTCTGACAAATGTCGCTTTCAAATAATTCATACATTTGTCAGTGGAAATTTTCAGAGGGAGTCATTTATATTTCGACAAATATTATCCAATTTTCCCTGCAGACTTCACTTGAACTCTGCCGGAAGGATCAGATAATAGCTTATACATATACCTATGCCAAATAAAATAGTTCATTTAATTGGAGTATGAAGAATTCGAGGGTTGTAATTTCGTTTAATTTTAGTCGTAATAGATTGAAATAATAATTCCGACTGAAATGTTCCTTCGTTTTGGTTGTGCAATCTGCTAGGAATGGTTCTGAGAGAATCCCGGGAAACTACAAATTTTGTGAATCTAATTGGCTCAATAGGGGTTTGCTTTAGGAATCTCCTAAAACCCACTGCACTTTATATTTTGAACAGACATCGAAGTTTTTGAAACTTTGAAACAGCAACCAACTGGATTGGCACTAAAATTAAATTCGACTCGTGTGTAGGATGAATATTGCATCACAGCAATTTGTGTATGTTTCGGGCCAATTTCGATCATATCAACTATCCTGAAATGAAATTATACTAAAATTAATAAATCATCTTAGCTATCCCAATAATAATAAATTATTTCACTACGAAAGTTTATAATGCAATAAGTTTAGCTTCTTTAAAATACCACATAATTTAAAAGCAGTAATTCCAAGTTAACAAACTTATTAAGCATAGCCATTTGTGTTGCAAAAGTGCTTCCACTAACGCTACCGGATCCATCCAGAATGAACAACAAATCCAGTTGACGATCCAAAGGACGACATACTGAAGTATAATATGAAAGCACTAATTTTAAAATCAATCAGCAAATAATTAAGCATAACAACAAATATTTCCATCAGTGACAGGTATTGTACAGGTATTACGGCAACTAATTCGACCGATACTGAGCAATGCAACATTATTTGTGTAATTGAGAATTCATTCTTCTAATCGAGATTTAAAGTCATTTCGTCATCTTTTTATCTTTGATGGTTTTAGATTATTATTGTAGGCACCATAATAGGTACTACAATTAGGCCCTGTACTAATGACGAACTTTCACAGTATCTCAAGGGAATATTCTCGAAGTTGCTATCCAAAGGATTACCTTTCGCCAAATCATTGTCCTCGTAATCGATCGCTGTGATAAATATTGCAGTAGATAATATTAGTGCCACAACCGTACCATAAGTTAAGGAAAACATCTTTCTTTTCAAACTTTTTTCCGAAAATGATGTTTGAAGAAGATTTCAGTTCAATTAATGCGAAAAGGAAAATAACAATTTATGAAAGAATGTGTTACTTAAGAAAACAATTAAGGAGAAATTGAACGAAATAAGGGCGAAGAAAAGTGAACAATGACGAGTGGAAATTTAATTATGATAGTATAGTAATGATGAAAATGGAAATGGCGGAAACTGCAGACAGTCATTATGATAATAGTTGTAACGATAACTTCAATGAAAAGAAGATATGAGTTTTGATGCATTCCTCGGATGATAAATTCTCTTTGCTCTTTTCTTCAAGCACTATTTTCAAGAAGAAAAAAAATATTAGTCATTTCAAAAATAAAAGTTAAAACAAGGAATGGATAGAAGATTGAAGGGATCAGAGGGTATAAAGGTGGAATACTAGGAAAAAGGCACTGGAGGAGGAGGAGGCCGGGAAGGATAGTCAAGTGAGAAGATCAGTGCCTAATTTTTTCTCACATTACAAGTCATTTCCTGATAACAAGTTTCGAGAAATTCATCAATAGTAAGAACGGCGACGACATGTGATTCATCTCATATCCCACATTTCAATATTTGCAGGAATGGTGTAATAGATCCTACAACAGGTAAGATCTTTAGCTTTATCAATTAATTCTCATAGTATTGGAGATTTTGAGTGGAAAGACTGGAATATTTTTAATCAAACACTTTAATTAAATCTCATTTCCTTAATCTTTTTTCCACTAAAATTAATAATAATCATAATTTAGCAATTATATCGAGAAAAAATAATATTATCCCAATTTAGAGCCATAATTTCTAGGAATTTTACATAGCCAATATATGTTGTTTGTAAGAAATTTTCAAGTGGAAAATTTATGACTAATGAGGTGAAAAATTGAAAATTTCCAGGTGGAAAATTTATGGCTATTGGAGTTGAAAGTTAGCGGTAATAATGATAATGAGATCAATGTAATTCGATTATGATATCATTTATTTTTCAAAGAGCTTATTTTTCCCCACGCATGAAAGCTTCACAAAAACGGTATTTCCGAAATGTTTTTCTTTACTTCGGAGATCACTTACTATTGCTAGAAATCATAATAGTATGATAATTTAATGAGGAATGGTATTCCTGTCAAAAAAGCAACAAGGAAAATTGGAAAAATAATTTAAAAAGACGTATCATATTTAGACTTTCTCAGATTTATAAGATGAAACGAATTCAGGAAATCGCTGCTGCTCTGTTTCGATCAGATGTGTCTATTTGAGTGGCATGATGTGATGATGATCATGTTGATATTTGTGCACACGATAATGATGATTAGTCCGGCCGAAAATTGCTTGCAGGAAATTCAATGGTTAGGATATATGGAGACAAATGGGCCGACAACCATCTCTGGATAAGGAACGTTCCGGATGAGATGAGCGGATACACATTCGAACAGACAGGCGTAAAGACCAATCAGAAATAAAAAGGAAGAGAGACAATGCGGTATTTGTAAGTGGATGGAAATTCTTTCACGACCCATTTATCTGTATCATCATTACAGAATAGATGTTGAGAAAGATGATCGTTCCTGGATAACACTCCAATACCCCGAGATATCTAGTAAAAATGTAATGCTTTGTCTATTTGGAGCATCGATGAATCGTTATCCATAACAACAGTAATTATAATGATCGCGGTAATGCAGTAGTGATGACAAAGTGGAAGATCACTATAATTGCGATCGTCAGACTGATAACATTCGTAATAAATTTGCTCTGTGCCCCATTTTTCTTATGAGTCTTTTAATTTCATCTTAGATTTCAAAAATTTACTCTAATACTTTTATTCTATCTCTCCCTCTCTCTCTCTCTATATATATATATATCTTGAGCAAGATCAAAAAATAATAATAAGACTGTTCGCTTCTTCTGAAAATAGGGAAATGTTTTACATTTCGGAATCCGTTAATGCCCAACTAAGGCCAGAATAAGATAATCTATAGATCTTTATAGATTATAGATTTGTAGATAATCTATAGATTTAAATTTTTCTGATTATTCAAATTACAAAGCGTCAGTATGAAGTCACTTAGTTCACATACGTTTACTTGAAACAAGTTGAATATGAAACCAAGTCTTCTGAATATTCACAAATCTCATGTGGATCACCTAGATTTTCCAGAAGTCTCGTGACTTCCTATCTTTATTTACTTCATAACTGAAGAAAAGGTTTTAAATTCCAATTTCAAACAACCATACAATATTTGAGTTATTTTATAGACAACGTTAGAGCAAAAATATTCTTTCCAATGTAAAGAAAACAAATCATTCCATCAAATATATAATTTTGTTCAAAATAATGCTTAATCAGAAACTGATCAACAAAACTTTCAAAAAAGCACTTTACTAGCAGAAACTGAACTTTCTTTCTCTCTCTCTTTTTCTTTTCTGCTATTTTTTCATCCATAAAAAAGTGATCAACAATTATTTGATCACTAAACAATAGCTGTCAACTACGGACATTGAATTTCAGAATCACTCTCAAGTAATGAGCAAGTAATGATTAAGTCTTTATTTACGATTCTAAATTCAAAAAAAAAAATTTTCAAATAAGTAACATTAATTGTAACATATGGACAGCCTAAATATCAGATGCAGCTTCAGAGCGTTTCTGTAATGTGAATTAATGAAATTAATAATTACACTCAGAAAACATTCACACGGCTTGTCTTTTCATAATTTGAAAAGTTGAATACTTTTTGCGTTTGCTATCAATGCATCCAGAAAGTTGAAATGAGGCGAAATAAAGAGAAAAAGTAATGTAAATAAAGGCCAGGATATTCTTTGAATTGTTTTGTTACCATTCCGTAGAGCCAAATCTGAAAAAAAAAACTGTGAAGATTTCACATTTCCGGAATGAAATTTCGGAAATTTGGCACAAAAGAATGTGTCATGGGACACGTACTAAGATTCAATTGTTACCTTCTTTGGTTTTTTTTTTTGCTGAATGTTTTACCTTTCTTTGTAGGTATAAAATTAAATTTCCTAACACGACTTAATACCATAAACCATGTCATTCATCATCAAATAGAGGTCATCAACTAATTATTACATCATACATCATCGAACAAAGACCATCAAACTAATAGGAAATTTTAATGGAAGATTATTAAATTCATGATAAGTTTGGAAAATTATAAAACAAAACTGATATTAAGCCCAGAAAAATCATTTATTAACATTAGCTACTCTCACACCTTCTCTTCCCTCAAGAGATGAGTTATCCATTGAGATCATTATTTTTTCATTTATGGTAAAATCTGACTAAGAATTTAGGTTAACAACAGATTGCATTGTTCCAAGACACAACTGATTCTTTGGATTGCAATGCAAATTAGTTTATTCCGGAACAGTTGAAAATACATCCGAAATAGCAATTGGATAATGGGCGAATAATTTTAATGATATGATGTAAATTAAATATATCGTGTTTCGATAAAAAAAAAGTGTAGATAATGACGAAACTCTATTTCTTAGTTTATAATATTCCGGATAAAGTGATTGATTCAATTTCATTTCAACCAAATAAAAGTTTTATAATTTGACTAAGAGATAAAATGAGATGAACGGATTTAATTTTCAACGGAGGATTTACTTGTATTGACGTGTAGCATATGGGTTGATTCCGGTGCATCAACCGCTTTACATGAATAACTTCCATCATCATCACTTGAAGCGCTAAGAATCCGTAACGTATGAATGATCGTTCTACTGTCTCGTTTCACTTTTGATATATATTCTAGAAAGTGTTGCATTTTGATATAATATTACGGTAATGAAGCGAAATGGGAAAGCTATTTATTCTGTTTGATTTAGAATTTTGCTTTACTTCGGAAATCTTTGATATTACTCGAAGTATCGATTCAATGAATAATAATTGTCCAAAATGATCAGTCACGGAATAGTTCACGTAAAGAAGTTTACGTAAAGATCGCTAAGAATCACAAAGATACATTTGTTAGTGCAGACTCAGTAGTCTGATTTTAATGGACTTCTGCGACTATTATATTAAAACTCTTAATACTAACTTTTAGTATTTTTAAAATCAATCGGTTGTCCATCTCTCCACCATTCCACTTCACCACCTGTACTATTTGTTTCACTACCGATAGTTATCGTACAATTCAAAAGCACTTCATTACCAATCATATTAGCCATCAAATTTGTCGTACGCTCTTAAAATTAGCGATAAAAACTTGGAAAACAAAAACAATTCAAGCAAATTTATGATGAATTGAAATATTTTCCAGATAAATACGTATTATTAATTGAGCAAATATATTTTATAAAGATGTTTCTTCCACGATAAGATTCTCATTAATTGTACTCTTAATTTTAAATAAATGATAAGCCTTAATTTTCATTTTTTGAAATAAACCATATTTTATGACGAAAAGTACTGGTCATTAAGTTAAAATACATCACCTTTGAATAAAACAATTATTCATACAATAACTATTAGCATTATTATTATTATTATTGACTTAATAAAATAATTATTGACAATGTTTAAATATTCATAGCTTTAAATGCATAACATCTTTGCTTACAAATAGAATTTGAAATTTTCAGATGATTGTTATGGAAATTTCTTTTTTTTGATATCATTGTAAAAGAAATGTTTTATATATTCGTATTTTGCATGTACAACAACGTCTTAAATATGTCAACATTAGAATGTTTTCGGTTCAATAAAAATTAAATTTGTGTCGTGTAATTGCATATGCAAGCAGGAAGTAATAACAGCAATAATTATGATGCCCGAAAGAACGGAAATTAATGCATATCTCTGAAGATATGTTCTTAACGACATATTACGTTCGTTGAATCTCAAAAAAAAAAAAAAAAAAAAAAAAAAAAGGATAAAAACAAGTGTTATAAAAGTTGATATGAATAAAATTCGAATACATATTTAAACGAATTCAAATTTCAAGATTGATTGGAGGAGTGATAAGGGAAGAGCAAATAATTTTTCGATTTTTCTAGAATTTTAACTGATTAGTACTGAAATGCGAAGCAAATTTACTTGAATATCAAAAAACTAAATTATATATCCTCACATGTATAATTAGTTCTTTTAGGAAAAAATGATCAAATCGAAAATTAAGCGCACAAAAAATGTATAAAAATTAATTACTTGGTGGTGAAGACGCTTTGACATTGCGTGCTTCTGAAAAAATACAACGATTGGAAAAGTAGAATTCGGACTGGAAAATCTAAATTATACGGCAAAAAGTCTACCCACCATTATTTAGTGGAGCCAGAAGATATTCCATCATATCCAAGTTGTGAGGATATTATATCAATATGAGTCATCGGAAATATTTCCGATTGGTTATTGTTTGCTTTTTTGCATCCGGCATAAAGATTAACTAACTTTTTTTTTTTTTTTTTTTTATTAGCTTGCAACACTTACCGATAACATTCAAATATACGGCATAGACGGTACTTCTCGGTTCAGTATTTACTTCACACAGATAACAACCAGAATCTGACCTTTCTACTCGCCTGTAAATAACAGGTCAGTGAATACGCTGTTGAAAACAAATAGTTAATCGATAAACTGGAAAAGAATTAAATCGATAAATTTTTGTAAGCTTCTATAGCGATTGTATCGAATGGATAAGTTTTCATCAGCATAATGTTTTTAAATAAATTTGTGAAAAATTTTACGTGGCGTATTTAATTACATTATCATTAGGCTACAATGAACGATCCTTTCATTAACACGTTAAGTAAGAAGAATTCGGAAATTTACGGCTAAATATGAGCTTGAAAGGCAAATAAATCATAAATATTAGTTGACGTCATTAGCTTCAGATTGACAGGCTGTAATTAAACGTAAGGTACTACCAATTTACCTAATAATTAATACCCAATCAACTTCAGATGGTTTGAGCGATATCTGAAACCTGGGATCAGTGGTGAATGATTGCTCGCCAGCAGTTAACAAAGCTTCGTCACGTAAACGTGTCCAGGCTACCTGAAATGAATTAATGCCAAGAAATGATTTGAATTTGAAAAAAGATGCTATAAATTTTCTTGTTCAATGTATTTGAGTTAATATTGATTTAAATTTCATAAAAGATTTGTGACGAATGATTTCGTAATTGATTGAATGAATGGAATTTAAGAACAGATAGAAATTTTAGTTTAATTAACAAATATGCAGAGATGATCGATAATCATCCATTTCAGCAATAAATCAAATAGTTTTCAACGAAACAAACAAGGGATACCATATTTTGCTTTAAATGCGGTATTGTGCAATGAAGATAAGCAGGTTCATGTAACGGTACTTGAACAATCCGTTGTTGTACGTTATTTGACCTTTGTGTATTTTCGTTGGATCGTTCCATCAACGAACATTCCCGGTATTTCTCCTGTGTTGTCAGGGATTGAATATCTAAAGAAATTTTCATATTTCATTCATAATGTGCATGGAATGTTTCAATATATAACAAATTGAAAAAGTTCATTTTTTGGTTTGAAAAAAAAACTGTTCATATTCCCGAAATGATTTATCATCATGCATAGAAAGAAGCATCCAGAAAATGTCCGGAATGTTCTTTTCACTGATTTTTATTGCAATGCCAATTGGTTGCGATCAATTGGAAATAACGAAATAACGACGAGAAAAAAATCTTCAAAGTTTCCTTCTTTGCAATTTTTAAAATCAAAAAAAAAGATACCTCCAAGGGAAATATTTATCATATTATATGGTGTTAGCATGAAAAACATAGTGAAAAGTTTTTGCAAAAGTTTCAAATTTTTTTAGGATAAAATTTATATAATGCAATATTCGTTCCAATTCTAAGCTTCTTTCTTTCTCTTTTTCATCTTCCTTTTTTCACTTCTCTTGTAGTTTCCGGTTAAAAAAAAAAGACAATTTTAAATCTTTGTTGTCCATAAAATATTGGAATGTAAGTGATTATCATTCATATACAACTATTACTTATCAATTTTCCCATTTTTCATTTTCAAAATTTCTCTTTTCACAGAAAAGAATAAGCTCAGAACTATCGTAGCTATATAATCAGAAAAACCGGATGTTCAATGCATATTTCCAATTGACATATCAGTTAGCAATGCAAAGGCTATTATTTTGTTATGAAGGCAATTTTTCTTTAGAGGATGATAAGTCAGCGTATTTTCATTTCCTGAAACGGTTCATTTCTTTGTGTGATTCTATCATACCAATTAATTCCGGTAAGGCATAGAATACGTTTTACATTCCAAGTTTATATGTCAAATAAGTGTGATTATAGCTTTCTTGTCTAATAAATTACATTTTTTTAAACAATTAGGCCCTAAAAAGAGAAATGGAACGAGTCGATTATGAGAGGGGAGTGGTTTATTGTTGCTGTCACCGTTTTGGTTGAGAGATTTATTCATGTCAAATTGGCCACTGCCCATTTGACATGAATAAGGCTGAAGTGCAGAAGGAGAGCAGCCATCAGGCCATTTAAAGAAAACCAAACGAATCATAAGGGAAAGATGATGGAACGAACAATTCATTTCAGATCAATGACAATGGGCTAACAAACGATCATCTTCTAATTATTCCTTAGGGATCAAAAGGATGAAGAGAAAGTTTTGCATGAGACGAGTGATATATATCTATTTGATAATGGTCGAGGGTCAAAGGTTAATATAGAATGAAATATATTTCATGTAAAACTGGCCATTGCTTTCATGTAAAATGTTTTTAGGTGCAAAGATGTTTTAATTGAAATTAATTTGAAAGTAAGTTGATCGAATGATTGAAATAATTTGATTTGTGTTTCTTAAACCAATTCAATTATGATGTTGTTATACGCCAGCTGGATTATTTATCTTGAAATTCTAAATCATTTTAGAGATAATTTGAATTCTAGATTTGCAAAAGTTTGAGAGGATGGTAACTGACAGCTCGTCATAGATAACAAGATATTAAAATTTATCCTTAAAGTTTTCAGCATCCAAATTCATTCAAACACAATTATAAAAACGGTGATATTGAGAAAATAAAACGATTTAGGATCGTTTTCCTCACTTTTTGTTTGCATATGTATTAATTGTACCTTTTTCTCTTCGGAATGTCGATGAATAGATGGACAAATGTCAAAAGCTAATCCTCAAATGATCTTAATTAATTGACATTGATGATGCGAGTCCACAAAATAGTCAAGTGGTTACCAGAGAGGGAGTAAAATTTATTTGTAAAGAGAATATATTTCACTTCACCTTCTGAAACACTCATTGAAACTAAGTTTTGTGAAAATGCTCGATTCGAGTGAATTGTATCAGCGTTGAAATACGACACTCATTTCGAAATTCAATAATTAATATTCTTAATTGTCACAGATTGCTAGCAATCAAACCTCGTGACTGAAAGCATCATAATTAGAACATTATTAATTGCTGCTTTTCTCTGAATAAATCCATATGTATACAATAATGTTTGTTAGTGAGGTCAAATGGAGAGGTGCTAAGAGAGCGCAGTTATTAATCTACCCGATTAACACTTCTGCGATACCTAATGAGTCCTACTTATTAAGAGGGATAGTTAATGAGGACAGATGGCCTCACTAAACATCTTAACACATTTCACCTATGATTCATAAAATTCTGCTAACAAATATAACAAATTAAACTTTCCAACAACAAATAATCATTTCAGTCCCTTCTTATGCAAAATTTTGGGAAATTTTAGCTAAAAGAAGTCTCTCTATTCTCTTCCAAAAACAGTTATCAATTTAATGTGCTAAAGTAAATTGAATTTGTGTGGGGGGAAAAAAAATCGGTGTTTTGTGCCAGTTGATCACCCTCAGTTAGATTCCAAAAGTCGCTGCCAGCTTATTTAAAAGAGCGCTTAGATTCAGGATAGCACCAATAATAATTTAACTGGCCATATCGCAAAAGGAATGGATCATCTAATTACATTTTATATCCTTATAAGCTATCAGAAATAGCCAATTATTTACTCAAATTTCAAATTACATTCATTTGTAAACTATGCCATATTTTAATATCTTCTTGAAAAAGTCCCATCAACTAGATAACAGCTATACATGCTTGATATTAATGAGCCTAGCTAGTTAATAATGATGTTCAGCCAATAAGTAATGGAGTAATAATGAAACAAACCATTGAAAGTTATCTGCACTTATCACCCTAAACCGAAATCTGTCGGATATACTTCATCAAAGAAAGAAATGCAGTTTGTTTGTTTGTTTAGAGAGCAGAATAGACAAATTTGTTTCAATTACTTCGATTTTAGAATTTAATGATGAATTAATTTAGAATATTTTAAGATTACGCTTAATAGAAATTCTAAATAGAAAGGAACAAAATAGTCTACCCGTCAATTATATCCTTTATGACAATTTATGGATGGAGAACTTATGGATATGTTCACAAATAGCCACTTATGGGCATTCAATTGAGGAGTAAATTTACTTCTCATTGAAATGAATTTTACGATACAAATCCACAAAGTGAATTCAATCCTTTTTGATGTAAATTACTATTTGTGAAATTGAACTTTTCCCATCTATTATTAGCATTTGGAAAACAAAATATGGCATATTCAAGAAAAAAAGAAATGAAGAAATTAGTGGAACAATCTCTCGAAATTTAATATTACAATGGTTTTCCTCAATTCTTTTTTGTATATGCAATACAAAATTAGATCATGCTGATTTTTTCGCTATAACATGTGATATTTTGAGTATTAAATCCTAGCAACAGACGAGGATAATGCCAATTTTACAACTGATAACTTTTTGTTATCTGAGGAAATGTCTTCTTGGGCTTCAGTGTAAGCAATGAGTACTTTAAGAAATTGATGATATGAAAGACCTTTGATACCAAATCTCTCGTACTGATAAGGAATATGTTTAAAAAAAGTTCAACAATTTCTTTAAAAAAATCTGTTCAAAAATTGAAAATTCATCAATTTCAATTCACTTCCTTCTATTAATGTTTCTATAGTGGTACGAAAGGAAATGATTTACAATTTTATTAATTTGTTACACTTAATGTTCGCCAATAATAAATCCTTGCTATGTCCTTATAATAAAAAGAGAACAAGCCTACTCCTAAATTATTCCTTAATTTAAGGCTTTTTTCTGAAGCGTAAAATGCTTCTTCTGTTGCATTTATTGATTTGATGTAATTCTTAAATTTGTGTTGCTGATCAGTTTAAGGATATCTAACAGTTATCATAAGCCTATTGCTAGATATTTTAAATGAAATAGAATCCATTGTGATAAAATTATTTGCACAAACTTATAGGGAAACAATATATCTCTGATCTTTCAATCAAACTATATCATAGTACTTTTAGCAAATAATACATTACTGTACTTATATACTTGATATATTTACTTGTTTTATGACATATTTTTTTCCTAAACAGAAAAAAAAAATATAGAAATTGATACCTTGTAAATAGAAGAATGTCACAAGAAGTGCAGTAATTAAAGCCATAATAGAAATGGAAACATTTGAAGTACTGTAAACAATATAGTAAGCCAATAACGTCCAAAAATAATATGTGAAGATAGATATGTTGATTGATATTGAGTGCAGAATGCAGTTCTGCGACAATAAAAACCGATGTCCTTCACTTTTATCCTTCTGAATGGTAATAACAGGAATTATGTTCACTTCCGGTAACAGCTTCAATAAATCTCACTAAAGAAAGAAATTTTCGAAAATTCCTATAACATTTTTGTATAATTTGATAAATATACGCAAAAAATTGGAATTGTAGAAATATTTCAAAAGTTCAGACTTGTTTCGGAGAAATTGGAAGCAAAATTTGACCCAAGGTTAAAAGTGAAAGGACGAAGTGTATCGATTATTTTTCCAAACAATACCATAAAATCAACAATTTACCTACATTACATATGAGCTTTTGCGTCCATGAATAATAGAGATGGGAAATTAGCTTCCTCCATTTAGAAACTCATTCATCAAGTCTCGAGGAGGTCAACCATAGCACATCTCACCGGATTTATTGCTATTTAACCTAAAGCTAATTACGTTTAATCCTTCCTATCACGGATGATATAGCATACATACATATTGAATTATGATGCAACACCGCAAAATATCCCCTCAAAAAAAGATAATGTTTGAACGAAACAAAATGTGGACAGTTACAGAATCGGTAATAAATTTCATGTTGCATTCATGTATATACAAATTTAACAACGACTTCATATTAATAAAGTTGTTAAAAATAATTCTTTATCAAGTTGTTAAATTAATTATACAGCAATAAGTGGACAAGTGAAATAAATAGAATGATGAAAGTTATACGTTCTTTCTATTCCAAACATTTCACTATTAGTGATTTTAAAATTCATTATGAAATGTCAAATTACTTTCATTTTTCACTCCTTGCAGGTATCCTAAAGCTCTAAAAAATAAGCTCTTAATCTACGATAATAAGCAAAATCAGATTCTAAGCTTTCGCATGAATTAGAAGATGGCAATCACCCAAACAGCAACGATATGATGAAGACAGCAATGCATAGCTTGTCGTAGCCATCTGACGACGATAACGCCCCTTATGATTAAATAAACTTTTGAGTACATAACTTGCAAATATCTAAGTTATCCTCTGTATATACCAATTCTACCTATATTACTTTACTTGCCAGGCGACTATTTAATACTTATCTTCTATCACTATCATTACATGTAAGTTCTTATCATAAAAAAATACCGCAGCACAGTTCAACATCTTCCCGTCAATTTATTTTTTCATCATATTCTGAAGCGTCGATTAAAAAAAAATTTGTTTATTCATTAGCAGGAAAAATTCTCATCATCTATTGCTCTCTCGAACCAATTTTCATAAATACATTATTAAAATTAAAAATAATTTAGATCATTCGATTGTAATAAAAGAAGAAATAAAGTGAAGAAGAAAAACCATAGCAAAAGTTAAAGGGTCAAATGATTAGGATTCGAGATTCCTCGAGTTTCCTATGCATACAAGAGAAGCAATAAACACAAAGTAATGAGACTGATCATAACGGAACAATTGTACTGTACTATAATCTTATTTCTTTATCAGAGAAGGAAAAGATGAGGTCCCTCAATTTGTGCAGTAATTGAATTTAGACACAATTAGCTGGTGCATCTGCAGTATGCGCTTATTACCATCTGCGCGATTGTTGAAATTCAATTTAAAAAAAAAAAAGGAAAAACTTTACAAATAATGCAGATGTCAATTCAGATCCTTTAAATGTTTCACCAATGTATTCATTTAAAAAGGAATTTATCATTAGGCATGCACTACTGAACGATTAGTAATTTTATTTGAATAAAATTGGCTTTAAATTTGATTCGAAATCATTGCTCTCCAATGAAATAAACACCATTATGGACATTGGTTATTCAAATTCAATAACAGACAAAGCATAGATTAAAAAAGATTTCTCATTCAATTACCTCAGACGAATGAACATTGTGGTAAATTTACAACGGAAAATCCTTCGATTTGCAGCCTTAAATACGTGGTAATTTTACATGCTTGTTGATATGAAGTTGCAGAAGATAATATTGAATGTATCCATTGAAAGGAAACTTAAGTCGAGCCGTGGTAAAGTCAATATTTAATAGATCTATCGATTAATCCACTTGGACGAAAATAATGTTAGTTCAAAATTATGCTTAAATGTCCTAAGAGGTAATAGGTTATGGTGGGATGTACTCGTTGGCTCAGTAATGTCAGAATATGAGTAAGGATTATGATAGTGGACTATTCGTTCATTCTCATACTACTAGATTCTTGTTGCGAAAATTTCCGAAATTAAATTTCAAGATCTTGTTTTAAGATATCAAAAAGAAAAAATTATGAGTTAAAACGTAAATTGATTTATTAAATTTTTCAATTTCTGATAAGACAAAAAAATAGTCGATATAGCAGCTAAATTAGTTTGATCCTAAAAATTTACATTATTTCAATTATTCAAATCCATTCCTCCTATCATCTGCTATTCAATTTTTTTTTCTTCTTCATTTTCAAAATCCAAATTTAGATTGATAAAATATCTGAGTGGAAAAACTTTTGGCATAAATAACTTCCCAGAATAAACTTGAACTGTACGATAAAATATAGGTCAGTGAGAAATACCGATGAAATATAGGAATGACCTATTGTTATCAATACAAATTCATCCTTCTATCTATATCTTATCAATGTTTTGATACGACGAACGATACACTACACTGTATGCTTAAAGTACTGCATTTCAATTCCTTTTTTTTTTTTTTTTCCTTTTTCTATAATAACGAATAGGATATGAAATAAAGAAATGAAATTGATTATTAGCCAAGTTTTGGTTATTGTACACTTATCTTACAGTTTATAGCAATAGGAGATAAAAATCGGTTATTCTTAAGAGAAAGTTTAAAAACCTTGAAAACATCACTAATACTACTACTACTACTATATGTTTTCCAGCCAACATTATCTTGCTATTAACAAAAGTATCAACAAATAACAGATATAGTGAAGAATTGATAAAGTTAGCCATGAAATTTAGCCATAAAATGTTGTAATGCAGTTCAATGATAAATTATTTGTTGAAAAATGCTTGCAAGTATACGAACATTTGCTATTTTGAACTTAATTTTCCTTTCTCACCCAATTTGCGGACAATATCAATCATAGCATTAATGTCGATTTAGTCAAATTGCACTAAACAATAAGCATTTGCTTTTTTTTTTTCATCGGAAAAAGAAAAATGCCTCAATATGGAAAAAACAGAACACATATAATATGAACTAAAATTTGATATAAAATTTTAAAACGTTCATTAAGTGAAATTCTAACACAGATCGATAATAAAGAAATAATTCCTTTTTAATTATACGATGACTTATTATCAGGAATTAATTTAAATTTCCTGCAAGGTATGCTACCCATAGTTGCTAAGATAAAACACGCGCATATGTTAATTTCAAATAATAATTATATAAAATGAATGTCTATTGGATGATATCCATTCGTAGTTGTTATTATTTAAAGGTTAGAGTTGTGAGTGAGGAAAAAAAAGAATGAAAGAAATTTGAAGAATAGAATCGAATTACCTTACCATCATCTTAAGATGTCATTAGTCCTTTATTAACATTTTCACCATTCTTCCGCTATTAAGAATCACTGTGATTTCAATCTTTTAAGGAATTCGGTGTGAAATTCAAATGATGATTTGAGTTTTCTCGGAATTCGAGATAAACAAGATGAATTCTGCCAAGAAATCATTTTATTTTCATCACAGCTTCTTTGTCATTTTAAAATTTACACATAGAAATTTAATCAGTATCTGTGCTTCCACTACCGAAACACAAAGTATCATTTATCATACAAGAGTTACTTCTTCACATGAAACTATCCAGTTGACTCTATTCTAAAATTCAATTTTTCTGCGAATCTTGTTGAAATTCTTAGCACATAATTACAATACATACTTTCGTAATTTTCCCATAATCGAGATGTTCTGATTCTGGATGCGATCGATGAATTGATCACCAGCTACCACCGTTGGTATGTCAAATGTGATAGAATCTCCTCATTCATTAGTAAAGAACAATGAAAGGAATCTTTTGTGATAGCAATACCAAAATACCTGAGAATTCATTGGGTTGTTTGACGATAGTAGCGACAAGTAATTAACATCGTAGATATGCAAATAACTATGCTAATGATAAAGATAACTGTCGTAATAGCAATATTCATTAAATCGCCTAAAAAAAAAAAGGTATAATTGTCGTTGAGGTAATCGTACTGTTTGAACATGTAAGCATTTGAAGATAACAACTTTCTCCTCTTCAGTTTCTTCTTTCAAATTCTTGAACAAACATCATTTGGATTGATGTAGGATGTGAACTATTCACTAGCAGATAGCACTGATTGATTTCTGAATAATCGCGATGAACCTTTCCGTTTGCTTTATTACTTTCAATTTTACTCATCCAAACTTTTCCTGCACTTTCTTCAGTTGTAATAAAAGATCATCTTGCTTAATCCATACACGTACGTCATCATGAAGCTTACCTTTACATTCTGATCGGGACATGCAATTCAAGTAGAAGAGTATGTTAGATACAATAATCAGTGGTAATAAAATTGTCTGAAAATCGTAACTGTTCATTAGTATTCAATCCTGATCGATCAATAAATTTCGGGAATAACTGGATGGGAAAAGACCGTTCTTAAAACAAATCCATTACGTACCACATCTTTAGCCCTCATCTTTTCTCATCCTCGGATTCTCGGGACAAGTTCCACGCATCGTTTAGTGATAATGATTTCATGTAAATATTATCCAGCCCAAGGCCCTACGAAGAAGAGGGTTAGAAGGTCACGATAGGACAATTAAAGCTCGTTCTTTCCGATCATGAAAATAAGTGAATCAGTGACAACTAACAAAAATGGTTAGAAGTGGACAGAGTAGACATTTATTATCCAAACATGTAGCAATAAAGCCAAGAATAGCTGCACTAAGAAAGATTACTGGTATACCAATAAACAACACTCTGTTAATAATTTTATCCGTTTTGTTGTAATTCTGTACTGCATGATATACTTCCAAACTTCCAGTAAATACCATAACGGATACCACAATATACATCCATATCTTTGCGATAATCCCGTTTTATTTATTTATTTTTTTAATGCATTTTTCTCTAACAGAATATCATTTTGACATTTCATCATCATACCAATGAAACATAGAATATAGCCTGAGAAATTTGAACGTCTTAGATGCTCTTATCGATCAAGATCAAACAGATCAAATTATAGCCATTGAAAATAAGGTATACCTCATTATTAGGCTCATTTAGAATGAGAATAGTTAGCTATATTTGTAATTGTATCATATCAATTAGGATGATTTGCTTGTCTTTCAAGTATTAAGACATAAAACTACATGATTTTGACTAAATCCTTGAAATTAGGCCACAAAAAGTTTCATCATTTATCTTTCATTTATTGTAGAATTTACATAAGGTTACCTTAATATCACAGCCCATAAATGTACTCTTAGCCATTCCTGCAAAGATAAGTTCATTTGAAATAATCTTAATTAATGTAAAAATAAACTGAAAAAATCTTGCAAATTCAAAAGTAAGTTTTTGTACGTTGAGAGAGGGACAGACAGAGAGACAGAGAAAAGGACAGAGTCTTCACAGTAACCACCCATAAGTGCTTCTCATGAAACATACAATAATGAAATGATTTGACGATGAATACAACATCTTCCGCCGGAATTACTTTTCCTTCTGTGATTTGCATAAAAAAGCGAACTATAACCAGTTCTAACCGGAATGTCCGATATGCAAAATTCACTCAGAAATCGATTTGTACACCTTGCAATTATGTAAATAAGGCAGTTAAACATATTCGAGAATGTTTAGAGCAAATTAAGCGGACAATACTCCTACTTCATCTAAGAGCAGAAAATGCATGCTGCAAACGGTTTAGTTGCAGAAGGAATACTAGAATGATCTGATGGTTGGCACTAAAGCCTCTTCCAGACAGTTTAATTGAGACAATCATTTCAGAAATGTCGTCACGTTCTCGCGAATAAAGTGATTTTAATTTTCCACTGCGAATGTGGTGGAGAATTAGTTTACTGAACTGCATGAAGTTTCTTATTTCGAAACAGCAAAGAGACCATCGAAAGCATGCGTAAAAAATACAAATAATTAAGAAAAATTTATCATTCAAACAAACAATAAAGTGGAAAAAAATAAAATTAACAGTAAATTAACGTATTTTGGATGAGTATCGATCGGCGGCAGCTTTTAACTTCATCTGTAGTTCACTAGTTTTTACCAAGGCTAAAGGTGTCTGTTTTTCCTGGAAAAAGATAGAAATTTGTGCATTTTTCATGCAAACAATCAAAAATCAATAATAACATAATCGATGGAAATATCTCTTTAATCCACAAAACTAAGAAAATATGGCCAACTCACCAAAATCCTTAAATGGGCTTAGAAAATCAGAAAATCACGCCGCTTAACCCTCCCATTAATTAAGATATAGATAATTCAGGTAGTCTGGTCCTCGCCAGCTGACGATTATAAAAATTCAAACAATTTGTAATTCAACTCTAACGGCGGTTAATTTAAAAATATTTGAAATATTAAAAAAGAATTTAAACAGCTTAAAATATACCTTATTTTCGAAATATAAATCAGCACCATGTTCTACCAACAATATAGCGATGTCTTCTCGCTGTTCCTCCACTGCCAAATGCCTATAATTTATCGTGATGCTTAGAACTGATTTCTATAAACCTCTCTATTTAGCGCAATGAATGAAAAGCATATACTCCATGTCCATTGATAAAGTTGAAATAAACAAGGAAACAAAAATCGGAATTGAAGAATCAGAAAAAGATCTGTCTGAGGCATTCAAATTTCTTCTAAGACATTCCAAACCAATATGAAAAGACACATTTTCACTCATATAAAGTATTAAACGAATGTCGGAAAGATACAAAATCACTTCGTGGAGAAACAAAGTGTCTTCTGAACAAAATATATTTTTAGTAATAAAGCAGAAAAAAAAAAAAGAAATACAGATGAACTGATTTATTTACTTTAGTTTTGATTTTAATTCTAAATAGCCTACCAAAAAGTAAACAGATTTCACCTTTTTTACAGCTATCAAATACATTCAGCAAACTTACAGTGCTGTACAACCAGCAGAATCGGTGAGATTAATCCTTAAGCTTGGTTCATTCAATAAAATAGGTACAATCTAAAAACAATCATTTTATCACGTGTTATAATGGGCATGATTACTTCAAGTTCAATGAAGCTTGCTCATTCCACATGCTTAATTAGTCGCGTCACTGACCTTTTCGTGACCTTGAGAAGCTGCTCGATGTAATGGTGTTGCCTGATAATTGTCCTGTGCATTCACGTCTGCACCATTTTTGAGTAAAATTGTCGTAATCTTAAATATCCAAGTTCCAACTACAAATGTTAACTATAAATTCGACTCCACAATTTAAATTCAATTTATGCAAAACGAAACTTCCCATCAAATGATTGAAATAGTATAATTACCGCATGCCAAATATTACCTGCGGTCTATTTTTACTTGCAGCATAATGTAACGCAGTTTGTTTGTTGTTGTTTGGTGTATTAACATCCACCAAGGGAAGACTGATCAAATACCGAACCACTTCCAACCGTCCAGCCGAACATGCAATCATCAACGGTGTCCAACCCATCTGCAGTTTTCAGTACATCCAAATTTTCTGATCACAGTACTTATGAGTGATAACAGGATAATAGCAAATGAGAGCAAATATTCAAGCAAGATAATCTATGCATAACTCTGTGTAAATCAAATTATATGCGTCAGTCTAGTCTAGAGGACTTAGCTTCCTTATGTCTGACATATATGCATATTCGACAGTGTAACGACATTCGACAAAAACTAAAGAAATATTAACTTTGATGATTCGAGACTTACGTCGTCCGATGCTATGGCGTCATCTTCTTGTTGCGATACACAGAACTGCACGATCTCTAAACAACCCCCACTTGCTGCCCAATGAACTGCCATTCGACCAGACTAAAACCAAACTTGATAACCACAATTTGCCGATGACATGTAATTTAACGGGGTAGTACTAATAAACAACAGAAAAAGTAGTACTAATAAACAACAGAAAAACCTGAACTTTTCGAGTCTCAGATTTCAAGTTGTCGAGCTGACGTGAGAGGCCAGCATCAAATTTATCTTCACAGGTAAATTCAAGTCATATCAGGGAAATTACTTACATCATCCTTTCCAGATCTTAAAGTATCGTATTTCTGTAGCAATCGCTTCGCATCTTCCGCCCTGTTCTTACGTAATGATTCGACAAGCTCTGCTCGTGCCATTTCCAACGTTTTCGCGGGTTTTTCATCCATTAACTTGCTTAAAAAAAGATTAATAACAATGTGAAAAAAGTATCATGACACCAATTCACAAATTATTTCAACAATGTAAATTTATGAATTTTCCTTTCCTTCGTGAACTAGATCTCTTTGTGTTGCACCTTGAGTGCATTTGACTAAAGCGCACAAGAAGCTTATCCTTCTTCAGTAGTTGTCACCTTAAGATATATCAGTATAACTACTGAAACCAATAAAAACGGCGCATGCCAACCGCATGGAGAAAATATAAAGTTTCATTCACAGAGAATAATAAGATCAACATCAACTTCATTCGGCACAAGAAATATATCACAGCAATGAAAAAAGAATCATACATAGACTATTTCAATCTCGGAAACTTCAAAAAATAATTGAAAGTACTCGTTTTCTTAATATATACAGTATAACGACAACATATAAAAGTAAGGCAAGAGTTATTAAAATTTTATCTGTACATTCTCGCCGACCATATTTCGATATCAGCTTCCCACCACTCTGCAATTAAGAATATTATCAGAAGTTGAATAACACCTAATGTACAAAAAAAATCTGCAAAAATCAAGCCTGTCACTTTCCATTTATATAATGTTAACAACAGCAAACTGTCACATATATTGAACACATCTTTCAGTGTTAATTATATCTTTCAACAGACAATTTTCTAATTTAAAAAATTGAGAGAGATCACTTGTATGTGAGCGCCCATTGATGAATATTCAGATTCTGTATCTTTAAGAAGAAATGAGGAATGAATTAGTGTAGAAGTTGTATCTTCGGATAACTTCAACTGATCGCTCATTTTTGTGACCAGTGATGCAAGACTTTCTGTTGCCTCAAACAGAATAAACTCTTAATTTAGAAGGATATAAGCTGGACTTTTACAACTTATCTGTAAGTTTTACGAGTCCGACATAAAATTCTTAAATTGAGCAAAATAATGTACGATATTTGGTTTGTTTTGAAAGGTCTAACAACCGATTTTCCTGCAAATTACTGAACAAAAAAATAAAACAATGTTTAATGAATACTTTCAAGGTTTGTGTTTTCAAGTTTTCAGCACGTTTTCCACGGTTTCTAAATTCAATATCCTGAGAGTCGTCACCACCTTGCAATAAAAAACAGCGTGACTGTTCTTCTACAACATTTCTTTACAGATATATTGATTTGTAGAACGTACAATCTCCATTATTTATCTAAAAAATTGCAGAACTCAAAATCTTCTCGAAAAAGACCACTAACACGACTTACCCATGACTTTCAAACACTCCAAAATTGTTTGACGAAGCATTTGGCGATTCTTTTCTAATTCACTCCGGTGTTCTTTCACTTGAGCCAATAGCTCGATACGATCTTTTCGAAAACTTATCTAAATAAGAACATTATTGGGTAATAATGTTCTGAAAAATGACAAACAGATAAAGTGAATTTTGTATAGCGCAGCAAACGGTATATCACCTTGTTTGTGAATTTCTCTAAGGCATCAATTAAATGAGCAAGTTTGGAAATTTCATCCTTAATGTCTCGAGTGCATTGGGTTATTTCTTTCTGCGACTTGAATTTTTGCTGCCTGAAAAACAAAAAACGGAACACAGTAATACATCATGTTGCAAAAAATTTGAACTGTATGAAGTAATGAGAATGTCGTCAGAATTTCCAATCTCAATTTCATTTGTTGATTAGTAAATATGAAAAATAAACCAAATTGCTTATATCACTAAATAATCCCGGACATGAGGCCCTATGCTACATATTCAAGCCTAAATGATCTAAACAAACTACATTTCGCCAGTAAAGACTAACCTAATTTCTTCGATATGGTTTTTCACAGCAATATCAGCCTTAAGGATATCTTGCTGGCAAATTTGTAACTGCACCAGATTTAAATTTTGCATTTTTAAGCGTAAGAGAGACACTTGCAAGAACAGAATACGGTTTATTTGTCCTTTTAGATAATCTGTAGGAAACCGCGGTCGTGAATCGAGTTGCAGGAAATTTTATTTCTTCAACTTTTCAATTTCAGTTACCTTAACTGAAATTACACTTTAACATTTCGCAACCAAGATGCAAGATTTGGAAAGAAAAAAGACTTCCGGATACTCTCCTGAAAGCTTTATTCTCTCACTTTTTTGGAAAGATAACTTAGTTTCCAATATCCATTTCTAGAACAATTCAGAAATGCTAGAATTTTGCCAACAATGAGCTCCCATCTTACTTTCTAATAAGCAACTATTCGACAGACAAAGTGGGAATTAACCACAAGAATGAATCAAAGATACACAAATGCATATTTTACAATTTATGCAATTTTTATAACCTCGCAAAACTTCACTAAGTATCTATGATTAAATAACAAATAAAACTCCCTATACATAACGTCGACAATCATAAAAACAAACTACACTTCATAACCATATTGTCTCATGCATTTCTTGTGAGCTTCTATTAGTTCTCCACAATGTTCTTCACCGAACAAAATCACACATTCGTCTCTGGCCTGCAGTTATTCGAATTAAAGAAGGTTCTCTGAATAGACTTAATCATCTCCAGGATTATCTAGTTATATAGCATAGTTGTTTGATCAATTAGCAATCGAATAAAGACTTCTTAAAGCAGTTTATACTGTTTCATAATGTTAGTCTTTAATCTTTCCATTTAATAGATTCCCTTGTTTTACAAATTTTTATTTATGTTTACAAACTTTACAGATTTCCACTTCGAATCAAATTTTCATTATACTAACTTCAGGTAACAATCTATCCCTTTACTCCGTTCCAATAGTTAACTTATTATCCTAGTATAATTAGCATAAACGGTTGTGAAAAAGCAATTACAATGGAAAGTGTATCATTCGACAACCAATGCTATATCCGATGAAATATGTAACACCAGAAATTTAAAAATGCTCACATCTCAGATTATATAAATTAACCTTTTTAGTTTCTGGACAAGCGCAACACGGTTTGGGCTTTTTTAGGTCGTTATCCTTCGATGATATCGAACATCCTTTACCGTCACTCATCTGTAAAATAAGATTAAAGCTAGAAGTATACCCGACTAGACTGATGTTATGTAAATTAAACATCAGATTTCAGGAACTTTAACCATTTCCATCCATTCTAAGAATATGTAAGCTACACAAGTTTTCATTCCTTTCATTGCTTTGTATATCACTACGCATTGCACAGTTCGACTGTTTCTACGTACAACTAAATCATAGCACAACTAATTAAAACTACGTACATCTCTAGCCAACACTTTATCTACTAATTACTGCACACGTTCTGCAGTATCTATCGATAAATCAGAATAACCTATAACGAATAAAAACGCATGAATCAAATATACTGCAAAGCTGCTATAAAAATTCTAGTGACCACTTCTGACAGCACAAATTCTTACCTTATTTGCCAGACAACCATTTTAACTGTAAACAACTGTAATTCCTGAAGTTAGGTTGAAGAAGCAATAAGCTGTTCATAAATTGAACGGAAATTTTCCAAGAGAAAATAACCTTACTCAAGCATTTATTTATACAGTCGTGCAAAAACATAGAGGCAATGAAACAGAATCCAAAAAACAACATTAATTTGAACCAATCGTCTTTAAGCTGCTGAAATATTCAAAATCCTAACTATGAAACTGAGGCTCGTAAATATCAAATGTTAGATAATCTATGATGAACGAGGCAACCAAGTGGAGGGATTCCGGTGGCATTACGGATCAGAAAATTCGTTCTAAAGCAAAATTTAAGTAGCCGAAAATACTAGTACAACCTTTACAAAAGTAGCCTGATCATTTTCCAAAAACAATATCAATACTAATGAGTTCCGGTGATATCTGACTATGAAAATATAGATGTTTTAATGAGCAACGAAAGATATTTTCCTGTAATGTCCACTTCATTTCAGCAATGAGATAAATGAATAAACCAGTAATTCAATTAGCGGCTTAGAGTTGCTGATAAAAAAGGTTCGTTTAGATGGATAATATCAGAACAATATTAGAAAGACTTCGATGCAAGAAAAATTCCCTTGAAAAAATACAATACGGACAACACTTATATATTATTTCGAACGGACAGCAATCAAATTTGCAGTTATCAGCAGCACAAAGGGACATATTTTCGAAAGATCGAAATGCGATAAAAATGTCAGCTAAGGAACGTATGGAATGGTGAGATAGAAATCTGAGGTCCCACACCGACCTGAAAGTTATCCTTGAGCTATTTAAGGCTCAAGGATAGCCTTCACATAACGAAAGGTACAGAAAGTGTTAATAAAGATTTCAATAAAATCTTGATCAATATTATTATGAAATTGACGATAGAATTGAAATTCTTGAATTTTATCTTGTTTTGCAAATCCAAACCAGGCATTTTTCCCTGTCAAGAAGACGACACCATCGATTTCATTCCATCTAAAAATGAGTTCAACAAAAGTGAAATCAAAATTTAACTTCTAAAATCCAAGTCCAATTACCCGGTTTAATTCTCACTATTTTAAGGGGTTACATTTAAAATCTAAACCTCATAGAAACTACGTTTGCAAAGCAAATAAAAGACAAGATTGGTTTCAAATTTGAAATCCTTCAAATTTAAAATTTAAATGGACACAATGGAAACATCATGAAACTTTGTGATGTCCTCGAATGACACTACCTTCAAGATTTGTAATTTAAGAGAAAAAGATGATTGAAGGTAGTCACTTTGGAGATGAAAAACGAAAATGACCTGCGTAACGCACCATATAATACATGATAAAAAATATAATTTTATCCAAAAACATAATCAGTAGCTCTCGATAAATCCCACCAATTGCAGCTCAATGCCGAGATAGCATCCTCCTATAAAATTTATAATTAGAGAAAAAAACAAATTCAAGGCCTGGAAATCTGAATTTTGAACTTTTTTATTCTAACTGTTCTAACTTTTATGAATTTAACCTGCTTGACTCCCATATCCTTCAGTTTGTCGATTTTGTTCCAGAATTCGTCATCCCGCTTGCCTTCAGCTTTGGCATAATGCTGTGCCCAAAATCGTGCCGTTCGCTAAACTTAACCCAAATTAAGAAACCAACAAATCTACAAACTATTAGTTTTTTCCATAAATAACTATTAGCCTAACTTTATAAAGTTGCGCATTATCCATATATTGCCTGGCAACAACAGCATCCTGTGGGTCATTTGGCTCCGGCAAAGTTAAGAGTGCCTGAATACTCAGCAAAACCGTACGCAAAGTCAGAGAAGCGGCCCTGAAAAAAGCTAGAAGTTTATTTAAAACTGAAAACTTGAAAAAATAAAGTGGATATCTTAACTTTTAAAACAGAAAAATCAATTTTCATCCAATAAACATTTCATTCACAAAATTGCCTAAGTTCTGAACAGTTGCAAAAGACTTCGCCTCTTTAATTTAACACTCTAAAAAAATCATGGAAACGTCAAAATTTCCGGATAACATCAACAATTTACCACTGCTCTTTTAATATATCAAGACAAATCGTCCCAGTTTGTGAGCTGATATTCGGATGCCAAATTTTTGTGATAAATTTGCACTGAAAAAACAAGTGCCAGATGTTTATTCAGAATTGAAGGGAAATAATATACTCACACCACAGATATATTCGTATTCCTAGCAAATTTTTGAAACTAACCACGATGCGAAAGCCTTATTCATCGATAAGTTTAACGAAAAAAACAGTCTTTGCTCCAAGGACTTACTGGGAAGCAAAGATAGGGTAGAAATAGAGTTGAACGCCTTTAATCGCGTCAATCGTCACTGATCGAACAATTAGATTACTTTAGGAGGAAAAACAGAGTTCAGATCACATAGATAACTTTTGACAATTTTCCAGTAACACTCACTACAGGTGGCTGGAAAGGATACTCGTCTGGAATTGTGATATCCAAAGCGTAAGTACCACCTTCGTACGGACTATCCGGTGGGCCTCGTATCTCCCCACGTATTTTTGTCAGCGAGTCGTTACGGATTTCAATCATTACGCCCGTTTCAGCCAGCTGAAAGCTTCATATAAAGCGTTCAAACTCTAAAGTTTTTCGTAAATTGACGAAATTCCCGCCTAGAATCCAGAGATATATCAAATATCAAAAAAAGGGCTCAGATATGTTATAATCATTGTTTCTTGTTTTAAATAATGATTTTATCTAGCGCATTTACCATTTTCTTAAGTACCTTCCATACCTTCATATTTGGTAATCACGTGAAAGGTGTTAATTTTTAGGCTAAAAACATCAGCATAAATATTTCGAAAGAAAAGGCAAACTTCTTTATTAGTGATGATTTCTTTGCATTCTCGTTGTACACGTGAGAAAGCGATATTTTGAGACATCGTGAGAATGGCTCAGTTGAATCGATCGACTGAAAATCAGCTGTTCTCAAACCAAATAACTTGAAATAAAAATTAATTTGATGATGCAAAATGGCAAGAAAATTGAAGAAGAAACTTATAGCCATTTCTTCCTACTAACATTGCAACATCCATAAAGTCTTACTCAATTACAATATCGCCCAACTACGATCTACAACTACCAATTTCTAACTAAGATACAATAACGACCTGAACCAATCGTCAGCTTACTATTTTCACGGAAATGTCACTCTTTTTTAACAAGGCCGTGAGACGATTGTGAAATGGAAATCTGTCTTAAAATTTCGGCTCACTTGTGGTATTATTCCGGTTGATGTTGTTTACTGTTTGGGTTGATTCCGGATAACGTTTACTTGTTAAAGTGTTTCAGGACAATGTTGTTTTTTTGCTTGTTAATTGATTTCAGGTGACTTTGTGTACTTGTTGAATTGATTACAAGTCAGGATGAGCAAGTCAGCGAGGAAAAAGTGGATAGGTTGCGCAAAAGAAGAACGAAGCCGAGGAAAACTTGAAGAGAAGTCGAATCTGTGGACGAAGTGTTGGATATTTGGTTTTGTGCTGACGGGTTCGTGCTATGCTTACTCCTTCAACCGATTTCTTAATGGCTAAGCATGGTGGCAGTGATCTTTGACATTTCGAAATTACAGTAAGCGCTAAGTTGCTATTGATCACGGAGGATCTAGTTATTCACAATTACCAACATAGATGTAACTTCTAAACAAAAGTATCAGCATGATGCTGTTGGAGGTATGATTAACTGGAAGATAATTTTTGCAAGTCATGTTATTGTTGATCGCTCTTATCTATTCACATAAACTTTATCAGCACCGGGCCATGCTACATTTTTAAATGTTATATTGAAAGGCTTACATATGTTTATTTCGTGAATTTTTCAGTTAGGACTGTAAGTATCTATAGGTGGTGGAATATTTAACCTGATGTTCTCGTCGGCAGAAATCCAGTTTGAGACAAAACTTCAGCGCTTTCTTGTAAGGTCTTGGATAATTTTGTGGGTTATTACACTTGGAATTTCTTCTCTCTTTTCAATTAAATTTTATGATAAATTGCATCAAGACAGGCACTGATGACACCTTTTTCATATTTATGCAAATTTTAATAATTACTGTGTACTTAACAAATGTAGTAAATATTTTTGTACAATGATAATATTAAACAGTCGTATTATTAACAAGTTTGAACTTCACGGCGGCTTCAGCGTTAAGTTTCGTATCTGAAAATCAATTTTTGAAATGAGGAAGTGATCTTGCTTGACAGTAGAGAAACCTACATTACCATAGGGAAGCTGTTAGAGTCTCCACTGCAGTTTCTCTTAGAAAAAAAAAGCTGGCCTGAGAAAAGTGAGTATTGATCAGTGATTCCAAGCGAAACTATTTATGGTTCGAAATTTCGAATACACAGTTTTTGTCAAAATTAAGCCTTAAAAAATCTCAAAATGAACAATTTTGCTCTTAAAAACATTCAGCACATTTAATCTCTATTTGAATTGTTATCCTCTAGATTTTAACTGGGGATTTTTAGTCAAAGGAAACACCTGCCTTTCCTTTGTCTTTTTGATGTTTGGATTATAACATCCAGCGAAAGTCGTATTCATTCGCCGAAAGAATAGTTCGATTTCCTGAAGTTTTACTCTTAATTGTAAAATATTCTAGTTTTAACGAATATGGGCAAAATTTAATAGGAAAAATAGGTAGTGCATCCACCTGTTGTTTTGGTAGACTTGTTTTCTCGATATTCTCGCGATAGAAGTCCTTGATTTTATCAATTAGCTCAAGCCTTCTTAATTTTTCCATTGCCCTGCAACTTTTTTCTCCGTTTTTTTGCAAGAATTTTGCTTACATATAGGTGAGAAATCATTCTTTATATAAATGAGCTACTGCAGCGACGTGTATCCTTTGCAATTATGACATTTGGTACTTTACTGATTTCTCTAATAGACACTCACAGTTTACTTGAATTTCAAAGATTTTATTAAAATTAGTTATAAAATGGCGGTAACCTTCTCTGTGCTTGGCTCAAGCTATGGATTATTTCTTTGAGAGCTCTGGGCACATCATTCGCATTATTCCATTGGTCATATTCCATGTACATCTCCGAGTCATCGTCTAATTTATTTTTGATAAAATCATTAATAAGCATGGGTTCGTTGTTATCGGTGGCCTGCTGCAGGCGTTCCAATTCTGTCGCGCCACAACGATCCAGCACTGCTCGGACACATTTAGGCTCGTTTGCATAACATTCAAATTTATCTTTCTTTCTACTAAAAAAAATGAAGAATACGTTTTTCTTTATCATATTTAAGCTCGCCATCTATATCTTTTTACTTAGGCATTGCATTTAGTCTAACTACATTGGAAATACGGTGGGCATATTTCCTGAAGTTTCAAGCAAAACAAAAACAAATTTCTTATGAGCACTTTTCTTTCTACTAGTACTTGGCTAAACGAAAATCGGATTCTACCGAAGATCAAACTACGGAATAGACCGAGCACGGCGATTGGTGACTGGCACTATAAACTTGGTTCTTCATTTTATTCTTTGTACAAAGACAGGGATGCGATGTCAAATTTGATGAAAAGGATTGGGAAGGCTAACCGTAACTTACACTATATACAAATGAATGGTAGCATTTGGCATGTTATTAGAACTTATGAAGATTTATTATACTGTTATTAGATGACTAATTTTTTATTTGTTAAGTAACGATTTTTTTCTGGATATTTCCCAGATTTTTGGGACGAATTCCTAAAGAGACGTACTCAAACAGCTTTCTTATTATATTCCACAGCCAAATCAGAATATTTTCTTCTGCTTCCTTCTCTGCACGTTTCTCGCTGTAGTATTCTAGAATGGCATATTGGTCGATCTGCGGTAATTCTTGTTCAACTTTCGTGTTCCACAGGGCACGAATAATGCTATATATGGTGGCATTCTGAAATTGACATCATTAATTCATTGTGAAACAATACAGTGTTGAAGCGTTAAGGAGGGAAGATTAGGAAATAAAGGTTTAGGATTTATACACAGAGGGAAGAAAAATGAAGAGGTTTACCCGGTATGCTTCAGCATATTTAAATTGTTCTTGCGTGAAATTCCGCGGCACAGCTGCGTTCAAGAAGGTTTCATCAATGTCAGCACCAAAATTTCCCGGAACTCTTTGTGCAGCGTCTAGGAAACCCTTCAGAGGTTTATCTTTTGCTTGAAACAACTGTAAATCCAAATGTTGAAGCATGACTTTGTAAAGGATTTTTATATTGCATTTCATTAAAACTGTGAAGCTTGTAAAGTAACTTAAATAGTTAAGGGGAAGTTCGAACTTTTAGCTCTAGTGATACATAGATAGTTAGAATGGTTGCTTTTGAAATCTTTTTACAAGTCTATATTTATACTAAGAAGATGAGGGTTGTTGAAGGACTGTTTGTTAACAGTAGTAGGGGGAAGAAGGGATGAGGTACTTTTGTCGTAGGACAAGTTGAAACAAAGTACCATGATACTCGAGTAAACATCTTTCTTCTCTATCCTCTTCTGTGTAATTCCAGGAATAATTATCTTGACAGGACTTCTTCATTGCTAACTTACTTCAGCCCGTTTGCGATCAATCATAATTTTGAGCGAAGCGTAATTCTTTTCGCACAAATACCTATCCAGCATTTCACTTTCTGTGCTGCTTAAGTTATTTAACAAATAGAAGATCAAATTTGACGAGCTGATAATTGTATCGTTGTTTAACTGTTCTTCCTTCAAAATGTTTTCAACTGGTGAGGCTGTTGCCACTGCAATTGAATTGATGAAAGGTTTAATTTGTACACAAAAATGCTATCCCAAAATTTATGTTTATAGATATTTCACTCTTCAGTTTACTTTTTTTATTTAAAAGATTGACACTTTTCAGTTTTCTTTATTTTGTGCTTACTTTGCTCATTTTTCCTTTCAGAAGTCTTAAATTTCAATTATATCATACGTTTCATTTTGAAAGAAACCTGGGGGCCATTCTCTGTATTTGAGATCTACAATTTTTATAACTATATTAAGTTGATTTGAGAAATGTGAGAATCTCCAATGAAACTGAGTTCACCTGATGTTGTTTGGAGGAGGAGGATACGTCGACAAATTCATGCTTCCCACCGTAACTATCAAAACAAACGCGTGCTTCCCCACTGTAACTATTATTTTCAAGTTACGCAGCCCGTCCTTCTTCTTCATTAGAAAGTGTAAAGTGCGCTTTGCTATTAATTTTTTGGAAAAATAAGATGTAACGTTAGTGAAGTGATTTGGAAACATATTTAAATTATACAGACTTCCATCGACTTATTGAAATAGTTAACACACTACTCGTTATGATGGTTTAATCTTGCTTTGGTACATCATCCCGCAGTTAATTTTCCACTACTTTTAGAGGTTAAGTGTGTGCTTCCTTTTATTTCTTTCTAAGTGCACTTTCATTGAATTAATTGCGTTTTGCTAAAGAGTGATTTTTACTTGATCCATTTGCTTGTTTGCTGCTGGTGACTCAACTGCCTGACCTTCTCCAATGGAACTTTCTCGGTTTCATGAAGCTTTTGTACATTTACTTCACTGCGTTTCAATATCATGTGACAAATGACACAACCCAGATAGAATTTCTTGAGAAATATTTAAGATTATGCAAAATAATATAACATACCCCAGAAATCAATCGTCCAGAAGACGCAGAAAATGATGATTCTGTTGTTGACTTCCATACAATGAGATGATACTGAAAATTTTCAGAAAGAAATCGACAGCATTCTAATAAGTAATTTTGACTCATGAAATAAAATGTTATACCTATTTAACTCATTCTTCCATGAGTAAGTAGAATCTTAGAGCCATTGAATCATTGAACTATCGAGACATTAAGAGTAAAAATTAAAATATTTCAAAATAAAACAAATCAATAAACAGTGGGCTAATATTACAACGTAAACCCGTAATATTTCTCATTATTTTAATGTAAGAAGTAACTGCTGTTGGAGAAACGAAAACTAGAGAGTGTAAACTTTTTTATGTTATTTTTATATGCTGTCAAAGATTTCATGCATGCTGTCAAAACTTCTTCATCTTGCTAAAGATTTCAAACATTTAGGAAGTGGATCGAGGTAGAAGGAAATGTTTCAGCCTGCCCTAAACCATACATCTTTCTGGCTTCAAAAGCATCTTCTTAATAGAATGTTGACTTTTTGATCCCTAAATGGCCGTTTTTTTCTTCATTTTCTTTTTCAGACTGAAAGTACCAGCAAAGTTCAATGGTCTGCTTGACAGATTTTGCACTTTCTTAGAAATATCAAGTCTCAAAAGCGCAAGCAGACATGCTTAGCAAATTTCGGTAAAGAAATATCTGCATAAGACGTTTACATGAAGTATTTTCACCTTGTTTCGTCCAGTTTTACTATCCAAAGTTCAAAGAAGAAATTTTCGATCCTGAAAATAGTTAATTTTTGTTAATGCATGAATAATAGGCTGACATACACATAATCATTAAGTAGACGAGATTTGAAAGAATTGGGCTCATTAACGATTAATGGGTATTTATAATTACTAGTTGGCTGTTGCGGTAAATCCACCAGGACTAGAAACCGACGAATTTAATGAGTAAGAAAATGAAACTGAAGGAGCGGAATATTGCCATGAAAGGAGAATAAAAAGCTGATCACGTCAGTTAGTCAAAATAAAAAACTGATGGAAAAGCTTAAGAAGATGTTATCGATCATCAGCTATTTAAAGCGTATTTTTTTTTCCATGCCTAATATAGTTTCTGATAAAAAAAAGTTCGAGTACCTGATAACATTTAGAATAAAGTAAAATGAATCGTAAGTCAGATCTTTTGAAAAAAAGTGTCTAAGAAGGAAGGAAATCATTATTAATAGTCTCATAACATAAAAAACATTCAACTGCACTGAAACAGTTAATTTGTATTATAGAAAGTACTTGGTTGCAAAGAGTATCGAGAACTATCACACTATGACCTTGGCCTCATTTTTCTATTACCGCTTATTTCTTCAGGGTGATACGGAAAAGTGAATAATTTGATGTCTTATAAAATAATGAAATACAGGATAGTCAATTCTTCGCGAATAATATTGAGAATAGTGGTAAGTTATCGGCTCCGAAAGTATTTTCATTGGACACGAGAAGGAGTATACTTTCTCTTCTGTACATTGTTATACAGCCAGTTGCTAATTACAGTGTTGTTGATCGGGATATTTTATTAAGCTTGTTTCCTTCCTTTGATTAACTAACGTAACCAGCTTTTCATTTTTCCTCTCATCCACATTATTAAGTTAGCAGAAATTTTATTTGCTTAAGCGATAAATTCGTCATTTTCTAGTCCTGATCGATGCATCACTAAATAATCGCCTAGGTTGAAAAAAAAAGTGATTTCAAATTGTAGTGGATTTTCGATGGAAATGAATTAAATTAAGAAAAAGAAAGTGAAAGGATTTTTTGGTGCAGAGATAGGCGGAAGGATTCGGAAGAGATTAATAACCCGGTTATATTTCATTGATTTCTTTTGAGATTGTAAATGTTTTTGCTAAATTTTCAAGTTTTTTTAACTATTGAAATTCAATTTCAGCACTCATACCGGCAGTATTGAATTATTCGCATATCAGTACTCTATTCGAAAATGATCGACATTTTTCTCATTTGGCCGATTTTGAACGTGAAATGGCTTACCGGACGGAAATGGTTGGTTCTTTCAGATTGATGCAGTAATAATGGCACTAATCATATGTTGAGTAAATAGTTATGTTAAATTGAAAGGTAGAGAGAAACAATCGAAAACAGACATTTCAAAAAGAAGGGTTGAATGAGAAGAACAAAGATCACTCTGAACTCGAGGATCACTGTAAACTGGAGAAGTCCAAAAGGGATCGTAGAATTAAGACGTTGGATAACCATGTAGGTAAGGCTCTAAATGCAAAAGTAAATGTAGAAATGCGATTGGGTAAACAAAGGGCAAAATCTGGAAAATAAAAGTGTAAATATGTTTTAAATAACTTAAGTATTACTTGTTCAATATTTGCGCCTTTACTGAACGTGATATTTATCATTCTAAGCGGGTGTTCAACTAAGACTTAGTACCTCAAAAGATGTGGTAACTCATTCCAAACTTTAATATTGTCGGTGATAATTCATAAATAAATGAAAAATATACGAATGAATGACAGTAATGAGGTTTGGTTTGGAAAGTTTGACAAATGAATTTTAGATTGATGAGATGCAATTGGAATATAATTTTGAATATAGGCTTGAAAATTTACAATGGGTGTCTTGATCCATACATTTTGCTGAAGCAAGCACTACTGTATATTACGGTTACAGTCATCAGTAAGGAAATATTTGTTTTATTTAATGACGAAACAGGAACTGAGGGGAGAAAGTAAGAGAAAATGAAAAGTATAATTTACAACTAGCAATAAATTAAATTTTTTTTATCTGGATTATTTGTTATGTACTCTTTTTGTAGTTCTGAAGCTTTGTGTATCTGTTCGTATTTGTTAGTGTTCCGAAACTAGTTTTTTAAGACATGTTGCAATAATCCAATTTGAGAAGTTAAAACTTTCTTGTGAATTTAAATTAGTCTAACGAACAGTTGAACTAATGCGCTGGAAGACCCTTATCAAATTTTTCACTAGAAGAAAATGCAAGCACATCAGAAACTAAGAAGATTGACTTAGAAGAAATAAGCGAGTAAATAATGCAGGAATGCAAGATAGGCAGATGTTTAAGAAAGCAAATGAAAGAAGTAGTGAAAAGAGTGAATGAAGTAAGGTAAGAGAGAGTTATCGGGGACGATAAACTTCTAGATTTCATTGTTTCATGAACACTGAAACTGTTCTTAGAGCTCGTATTGTATGATAAAGCTGTCACTTCTATCAGTGATAATTTTAAATGATTGATTGGGATAGTGCTAACTTAATCGTTAATCTTTGCGAATGTTTTAATAATAGAAATAGAAGTTCAGAAATATTCCGTAATACCCTTTTCTCTGTTACTTGTAAACTTTTCTCAGTTTACTTGTTGGAAGGAGTTTAAATCATCTTTTAAAAAATTAAATGGGTTGGGTTTAGTCTGGTTGTGGTTTGAAAATTTTTTATGATGGGCGAAAAGTAAGACGAGAAAGAAGAGAGTAACGACAACATCTTTGAATATAAAAGAGTAGCAATAACAATGATAGTAACAATCATTCGAATGAAAGAGATGTTCATTGTATTTTGGTGAAACGGTAATGGTAGTAGTTTTCATTTTGATGGAATATAGAGAGGGAGGTACTAGTAGCAATGTTTAAAAATAGTTGGTGGGAAGGGTTTGTTGTGACAGTCGGTAGTGTTGTTGGTATAGATCAGACGAGAGATAACTGCTACCGAAGTATTAGAAAGGAGTGTTTGATGATGGGCGTGATTGTCGAATAAAGAAAAGAGAAAGCATGTTCATTCCTTCCATAGTAGTCGTTGATATCGTTGACAATTATGGTTGTGCGCCAACAAATCGAGTTCTTTTTCTGAGTTGCTGTAGCACTGACAAACTTATTGCAGTCCCAACCTCTTCATCTTCTCCTACACTGCTGACACTCTCGAATCCATTAAAAATGATGATATGATAGTCTTAGTACATTATTTAGTGCATTCGCTCTTCTCGATATATCACCGAACCTGGCCTAATATATGCATGCTCTGGCAGTACTAATAGTAAATTGGTTTCTTTCTTTCCTTTTCTAATTCATTTTCTCAGCTTTTCTCTCGCACATTTCTCCTGTTGATAGGAGTGATGATAGGTGGTAAAATTGTTCTGAAAACGAAGAGGTCCTTATCGGAGAGTGTCGATTATTGTTTTTCCGGTCATCGCAACAATGAACGGAATACGAAGAACGATTGACATGTCACACACTCCTGTTATTTATCCTAAATTTCCTTAATTCATTGTTTAAGAGTTGATAAAATAGGGGGTGGTTTTTTATGAACTGTACTGTAGGTCATAACCTTGACCAATCCTTGAATCAAACTCTGTTTTAATCAATCTGTTTGGATTTTGTGGGAGGGTTCAATTCGTAACTATGTTTTTATTGGTGTAGTGTGTTAAAAGGTTAGTGGTAGGAATATATTCAAATACAGATTGATATCGAACTCGGTATTTGAATATACTTGGAAAAAAAAACTTTAAACAACAACTTTAAACATTTGAAAAGAAAACTTTCAATAGTAAACTCATATATGAATCATACTTTTGTGACAAAATGTAGTAATGTTTGCTAAGAACACAGTATATTTAGGTGGATTGAAATTCAACGAACAGATATAACTTATGTTACCTATAGAAGAAAGCATATTATTTATACTTATTACTAGTTAATAAATATCCGATGGTTTATTTGACTTAAAATGGTTAACCTATGCTTCTCTACTAGATGATCTACGCGAATTGCAACTTAACAAAAACAAGCATCTGAGTGCTCTAGAACTCCATGATATAGTATAGTAAATTGTGAAATGAGACTTGGCATTCCAGATAATATTCAATATATGGTCATCGGTATGTATCACTGATGAACTATGAAAATAATATTGGAAGTAATCAGAAATGAGTGGATCACTTTTGATGGAATTTTGCAAAAGGCAAAGAGATTTTGGGAATATTTTCTCTTAAATTAACTTTATGATTATGTAACACATAAAGACACAAACAAATGAGACTGAGAAGAATGGCCGAAAATATCTTTCATTTGAAAATTAGAAAGCAGTTGTTGCGTATCTGTCACATGGAACCAAAAAAAGTGTTAAAAATGAAGAATTGAAATTAGATATTTGGAGTAATAAGACGACGGATGCAAATTTGAAGTAAGCTAAAATTAGAGCAACTTAACCAATCTTCTTTTCCTTCTTATGTTTACTTATATCAACCAGGAGAAAAAGTTACTTCATATTCGTTTTTTTTTCTCGTAAGTATTTTTTTCGTGCTCATGTTAACAATATCACAATGACTGCTTTTTTTCAATATATAATCCCATTGATCTAATTTCAAATGTGTTTTCTGCCATTTCATTTTTCTATCTTTGTTGGCTGTTTTCAGTAGCAATTTAAACAAAATTCCAGTTTTCACCTTGATTAAAAATTATCAAGATAAAATGCATCTCATTAATGAATGAAGAAAACATTCAAGAAGAAAACCATACTGCGTATCAGTAATACTAAAAAGCCAATGGAAGATCTGTGAGCGAAATAAAGCACTGTTACGAATAGGTTTACAAAGCTGTGAAGAAGTTTAATAATGAAGAAATTTAATAAGGGATGTAAGTATGAAAGATAAATTTTAATTAACAATTTGGTGAAATTTTTGGAGTTGGGTCAAGTGATCCATCATCTTTTGTTCCAGCTTATCATTTGTTTATCTCTTGTTTTTCAATTTCTTAAAGAAAAAATGAAAAAAAAAGATTTGGGAGAAATTCTTCATGTATTTAAATTTACGATCCCTTAAATCCCCTTTACAACTGTAGCAGTAATTATTGCAAGCGGATGCGATTGTCTGTTTTCCGTCATGTGATTTGTTAAAAATATTTTATTGCATCTATAATTTTTGAACAGAAAATATGGTAGCTTCGCGTAATATTAACTTTTGGAACATTAAAACCTATCATTTCATTTCATCCACAGCGCTAAGTAGTGTGATATCTATTGCAAAGCAACAAAAGGAGATAAAAAATATTCACTAAGTCATACCAGGAATGTATTTTTTTAGTAGTACAGTGTGGAAGAAGCTTAAGTCTCATCTCTCATCGATTAACTGTTGTCCTGTCGTGATAGTACCCTTGTAGGAGCTTTGTGGATGAAAAGATTGGTTTATGCAGAATCTTTCTTCACTTGTGAAGTCACTAAATATTAAGTGATAAAAGATCCAGAAGAATTAATTAGTGCAAAAAAAAGAATCTGATAATCTTGTTTACTTCCACCTGGTTGATACCAAGTAGCGGGTAGTCTTCGTAATGAATACGTAAAATACATTCTAAAATATTTGGCTTTACAGTAAATGAATAAGTCATTGTATCATCACAGGAGTTTTGCAAAAGGTACATAGTGGTAAAGTTGCAATTGCATAGACATACATACCAATGCGCTGGTCTATTTGTGAGCGCTGTTTACCTTATAGAAATCATAGAAGATAGCAGTTTTTCTGCAGAGGGATTTTTTTTACTATGAAGCTCGACCTTAGTATTCAGGTAATTGCAGAGGGCTGTGGTAATATGATACATTGATGCTTTAGCAGCTTGTATATTTTAATTTATTTTAGGGGTTATATTATTCATTTTACAAAAAACTGATTGGTGAGCCATCTTTTTTGGAAGCGCTGAATCAAATAACGAACGATAACGTAACAGAATACGGTCATACTATTAATACATTGAAGCGTTTTAACCTTTATCCCGAGGTAAATTTCGTTTGTTTAATTTTTTAAAGTTTAGTCCTAATTACTTTTATTTGGGTTATTAGCTGGTCAGGATAATGGTAAAGTTAATAGCAAAATAGCTCGTTCATGCAAATATCTAGTTAGAGCTATTAGCAAGTGGTCAGCTACTGCTTAAAGCTATCAGCAGATGGTTTGTTGGAATTGCTGAACTGAAGTTAAGAATAAAAGAGATGTTTGGTCCAAATTTCATTGAAATTTTCGGAAAACTGAAACTTGTAAATCTCTAAAGAGTAATGATGGTTAGACGAATATAGACTTTTTAAATGTCTTTCAGGTTATTTTAAGTATAGCTTTCAAATTATTCAAAAAGATAGCTAATGAAGGTCATTGGGTGGTCGAACAATGCTGGCAAGTCAACCGGGGTGACGCGCTGCCACCTGTGGTCAGCTGTGAAGGTTAATTCTTGAAAATAGATGATTTATTTCTAATGCATCCTATATTGTCCTTGTCACCGTGATCGTACCTTAAGCACCTACCAAAAGTTAGGAGTTATTATAAGCATTACATATTTATTTGTTTCTTTCGATTTCTTGGTCCAATTAAACTTCAGGAATCGGTAATGAGCATTATTTTTATATCACCATGGTTTTTGCCTTGGCGAGTACGGTGGCTGCAACGATATTTTTGTTTGGAGTCTTGCTCAGGTCAGGTTGCTATTATTTTTGCTCAGAGACTACCTTTAAGCGTGTCGATATGGATTTGTGTGATAGATGAGAAAGGAAGAAGAATAAAAAAGGATGTGGGTAGACTAGGCAAGGATAAAAACTTGATGGATTAATGTAAGCAGTATTATTCCGTCAAGACGTATGCAGCACAATTGAACCTAAGGGATACATCGAAATAGAACCATCTTAGGCGAAATACTGGCACGAAATTTTTCTATACCATAAATTAGAGACAATAGTATGGCATCTTTCCGCTTTATTAAAAGCCATGATAAATGAAGAAGAAAATGAAACGGATACTATTGAAGCACGATATGGAGTATGAATTAATCTAATTGCGTCACAGTTGCTTGGCAACCGTCATAGATGAAATACTGACGCAAAAAATATTCTTAGACCATAAAGTATGACATAATTCCACTGTATTATTACGAATATACTAAGCCAGCTCATAATTGGATGGTTGCAATGTTACTGTTTCTACTGTTCGACTGTTACTCCGGTAGAGAAAGAGAATTTCCTTGACATAGCTTGGAATAAACTAAGCGTAATTGGTATTCAACTTTGTTTCGATTGTGAATCAAGTGATGGTTGTTATGACAGCGTCGAATTGGTTATTAGATTGATTGCTAATGACGATAATTCTTCTCGATCTAAATGAGTTGATCGTTTTGAAATCGTCCAAATCGTTAATTATGATGGTTGCTGAAATGCCGTTTGATTTTCTAAATGCTGAAGCCTAATGCAACTAATGGCAGATGAGGTACGTTAGGACGTAAAGGACCAAGAAATACTATAACCGATGTATGACTAGTGATTGCTGCAACGTTTGAAACAGATCATTAGAATAAGTGATTTTAGAAATAACTTATTTTTTCAAGTCGTAAACTTAGTTTCAAGCGCTTCCAATAACCAAACTTTTAGCTTCTCGTGTTTGAAAGATGGAAATTTCACCGTTTTTCTAATCATGAAGGATGACTTTGAGGACATGCATTATCAGAAGATATGGACTGTTTCTTCGAATGAGTTCGCAAGGGTAACGTAGTCGTTCGCATTTTGTATTTTGGAAGAGTGTCGGTAATTTGCGAAGCAGTAATCGAAGCCTCAGCTAGCAATTTGCCATCGATTTTGAACAAAATCTTGAAACGGTTGTATCATCAAGAAGTAGTTGATGCTGTAGGGCAGTGACTTCTTTGTTAATACCGCAGCATGCATTTTCTTTTGGCGGCAGAAGTTCCACAAAACTTGTTCTATAATGAGTATGTTGTGAGGATTTTCCTTTGAGTGGAACATGGCCATCCAATATGTTTAGTGGTTGGATTCAGAAATCCGTTTGAAGGAAAGGCAAGCATAAAAGCTTCATGAGATAATGTAAACAGCACAGAAGTGAACTGAATCGTACATAAAGAAACCTCTGAATTTATACATACTATATATATATCAGAAGACAATATTTACTTTCATTAATATTTAACTGAGATCGCAAAATGCAAGGAATGTTACTTAGTAGAGGTAATTAGTTTTACTCGATTGTTTATTAGATCTAACTTACTATGCTTTTGTGTGTCCAGTTTTTATTTTCAAACTGCATTCTGGCCTATATTCAATAAGTTAAAATAACTTTCCTCGCATTTTAAAAATTAAGAAAGCTGCAGTAAATTTTCCAAAAACAAAAAAGTCTTTTAAGGAATAATAAAGATGCATTTAATTTCAGTAACACAGTATTAGGTGGCATACTTGCAGTCTGCTGCTTTTTTTTCAATCATGGACAAGCTACGAGAGTACAGTGGACTCCTCCACTTCGCGAATCCTTTGGCTACCCCGTCTTTCTAGCCCAGATTCTTGTCATCACATATGTGCTAAGGTATGAAATGGATATTTATAGTGGACTTTGCCGTGTTCTTAAATTCTGAACTTCGGATTTCATCATTTTAAATAACTGGTGAAATTCTATATAAATGCAATGTGCTAAAATATATAGATGTAAATTATGACTGATTTTCAGATATATCAAAAATGGCTTCTTATGGTCTTTTCTCATCGCTTATCTCACAACTACGTTTATGCTGTTTTGGCAGGTCTATTTTACGTCAATATAAAAGCTTTATTGCTTGGTGAAAAAAAAGTACTATAGATGTCAAAACGCCTAGAAGCGTTTTCAAAATTCATGAAAAGATTCTGGTGCATGTTTTTCCTTTTTGTTGAATATCTTATTATAGTTCTCGGCATTTGCACTCACTACTCAGATGGGTTCAATTTTCGCTACTTTTATCCTTGATTTTATTCCAATCAGGACGATGAGTACTATTGTATATGGACATGCGGTATGTTTCATCAAAAGTTATTAAATTTTGATATCAGTTTAGTTGAAATTCTAGTACCAAATATGTATGATTACAGATAGCATTTTTTACTGCATTTGTATTGTTATTTGGTAATGAAATGCTGCTCACATCATTTTACTTGTCCAGCATCATCACTTTGTGGGTAAGCTTCTTCGTTTACTGATCATTCATTTGTAAGTGCTAAATTTAAGAAGAAATTTCGGATTTCGAATTTTCAGCTGTTTTATCCAACAGCAGTTTGTATTCAAAAATCTAAACATTTGTTTATTACAGATTATTTTATCTCTAGATCGATATCTATATCGTATCAGTAATCGACCATTGTATATGGTTGTGAACAGCGCAGTATTTATTACTGGTACTGTAGGTATCAAATTAACTATAAGTCACTTGATGCATGTGGAGGATGACGTAAGTTTTTTGCTTCTTTTTTCATATAATTCTGAACTATGTTGAAAAGAAAGCGACCTTGAGAAAGTTTTTGCATTCCTATTTAGTGTTAGGTTTTATGAGGAAAAGAGGTGTTTCCAAATTGGTACATGCATAGTTTCAGGCCCATATAATGGATCTTCTTCGTGCCAAATTTACATCATTTGCGAATTTTCATACACGTTTGTACACATGCGCTAAAGAATTCGACTTTATAGGAAGCGAGGTAAGCTATGAAGATGCAAAGTTAGGTTGTCATACACATTCTTAAAGTCTTAAGTGAATAATTATAATAACACGGGCATCTTTCGAAATAGGTGATCATCTGGAATTTAGTGGAAGACTTTGTGCCGCAACTTTCTTAAATTTACAGACAGTATATAAGACTTACTTTTAGAAAATTATAGCCATATTAAATTAACATTGCTATCTCTGCCTGTCATTAAGCAAATGAATAAGTTGATATTTCCGGGATGGCCTTTTCCAAAAAGTGACCATTTGCAGGATTTAACAGATCTTATGAAAACACTCCTGCTACCAGCTGCGGCTTTATCACTTTTCCTCATTTTCATGTTTTTTGTGCAGTATGAGCCGTTGATGTATCGAGATAAAATTCGAGTCAAACCATGCGCGGAGGTATTTTTTTTTTTTTAATTAAAAGCAATATATTCTTCAGCGAAAATGTTACTTCACTCGTTTCGAAGATTCTTCAATCTTTTAGATAACTATTTTCCGACGCTACAACATAATATTAACTAAGTTGTTTTACATTAAGTTGTATTCTTTTCGAGTGTCGATGAAAAGTGGGATCTTTGATTTTGAGTGGCAGATATATGCTAGGAAATTATGAAGAACTTTCCTTATTTCGTTCAGAGATTTCAAAAATTACATGAAAACGTTCTAATTTCAGATTGTTTACAATATTATCCAATGTATTTGTTTCATCATCATGGCTTGCCTTATCATGCGTTTGAAATTATTCATGACGCCTCATTTATGCATTATTGTAACAGTTTTAGTTAACTATGAGGTAAATCTAATTTTTTAGAATGCTTTCGATATTATGTGGAATCATTAAAATGTTTATATTACATTTCATTTCCGGATAACCGTTTCATGTTTCGAATTTCTTTATCTTTCATTTTTACTCTTCTATAGAATATGATCAAGATACCTTGTTGTGATGCAAGTATAATCTAGAATACCCTGAATATTTTTAGCCTTTTCCATATTGTAGTTCTCAAACTCTAGGTAATTTGAACTACGGATTACCTAACTACAGGGCATAATAAATCTGACCTATTCCAAGAGGCCATGAACAATGCATCTACCTCGAAACCATCGGAATATGCTTCACTAAATGATTGAACATCTTTTGATAACTTGTTGTTTATAATGTTTCAGTTCGTAGTACACGCTATGCATTTCAACATGTCAGGATGGATGCATCGAATTTTAATTGTTGTATTATTAGCATCTATGGCTTATCAGGGAGTAATAAATATTCAAAAACAGCGGGAAATTCAAGGAGAATATAGTAATCCCGATCAAGAAGCACTTTTTAATTGGATATCTAGTAAAACAAAATCAGGTGTGTGTTTTTTATGAAGGAAATGATTGGAATAAGTTTTTTATTTTTATATATCTAAAAATTTCTTGTGACTCCGCATCTTAGTCATGGATCTTATATCTACAGGATTTTTTATTATTCATCATGTTTTCATGTGACAACTTGCAGAGTCTGTTTTTGCCGGTCCTATGCCAGTTATGGCCAATGTCAAATTGTCTACTGGAAGACCAATCGTAAATCATCCTCATTATGAAGATGCTGGACTGAGGTATTACTTGTTGTTAGAAATACTGAAAATGTGTGTAGATTCTGTGCACGCTTTTTCTAGCAACTTTAGAGCTAATACTATTTAGTCTTTGAAAGAGTTAACCGTCTTTTCACTCATTCGAATCTTGGTCCTTTTGATAGCTTTGTAATATATAATTTTTGAGAAGTTGGTTGGAACTACTGATTGGCAACTTGATTTTATTTTTATTTTTCAGTAAAATTTGGAATTTCTGTGGTTGATTCTGCAGCAAATTAAAATTCCTTTATTTTCGTGCATTGTTTCCATCGTAAATTTAAATGCAGAATTGTGTAATACTTACTTTTAAGTTTTACTATTCGATACGCAGGACATTCAAGAGCTTTTCCTTCCCTTTTTTTGAAAAGCAAAGAGCCATAAATAGGATAGCCGATTGTAAAATTAAATAAATGTTTAAGCAATTTTAATTGAGCTTTTTTTATCATGATTTCGAAATTTTCAGATCTCGGACGCTTAAGGTTTATTCGCTATTCAGCCGGAAACCATTAAGAGAAGTTTACGATACTTTGAAAGAAATGGGTATCAACTATTATATTTTTCAGCCAAGTTGGTGTGACCCACATGTGTCAATGTTAGTTTTCGTTGCTTCTTAAGTTTCAAAAAAAATCTTTAATACTTTATAAGTAAGATGAGCGGAATAAGCAAGCTTTTTGCATAGTTGAAACCTTTTGTACTTGTGAAATTATTTAAAAGTTTACCAAAATGTAAGTTTTTTGCTTCCCAGAATTTTCTCGAAAATTCTAAAGCGAATTTGTAACCCAATTTAATTTATTTTCATACTTAATTCTCTTCATACGCTTTCTTTAATATTTTCGACAGAAATGATCATTTCTGTGCAAACTCGTTTCCGGCCAGATTTTAAACATAAAGACTTTCAGATGGAATAAAAGTAAATATCATAATAGGATGTGTGGAATTGATATAAAGTTTCAAGTTTGAAATGAGTAGAGAAGAGAAACTAGAACTTGAATGCTAGTCTATGATAGCAATGTTGGTTTGTTTGTTCTCGTTTAGCCATGGAAATCTTCCCAATAGTGTTTCAAACATGGATCGTACCGAAAGGGCTACCGTTGTTTTGTATTAATTGTAGGCCGGAATGTAGCTATCGAGCAATGTGGGATTTACAAGATCCCGCCAATCGAAAACGTGAATCATTATGTGATTTAATTTTGGATGTGCTGAATGGACGTCGTGTGGGAACACTTTCACCATTCAAAATTGTTTATAGTGCTAGGAGCTATATCATTTTTGAACTTTTGGAGTAAACTTTTGTTTGTTTATTTGTTCAGTTAACTTCCAATTTTTTTGCAATCATTGGATCTTGATTCTTGATTTTTTTTAAAGCAGATATTTATTTGATTTATTTATCTATATTCTTTCTCTTTGTTATGCCAGTCTTTCTTTTGTTCTTGCTTCTTTTCTCCTGGACTCTTGGTTGTTTTAGTCTCGAGAATTATTTTTCCAATAAGTACACTACTACTGTATTGGTTGTTTTTTTGTTTAGGTGATAATGTAGCAGTGAATAATAACAATTTTAATCAACTTTTCGTAGTACAGAAATTTACAAATTGAGTTGCTAGTATGTAAGGCGATAAGTTCTTTTTTTTTTGTGATGAAGCTAGACATTGACCATTGTTTCACATAATCTTATCACTATTGCTATCTACTTCTTGAACAGTGAATATCTTCATGCGGGTTATGTTATTCCTCACCCTAATAACATGGTATTGAATAATTTGTTAAATCTTCAAAAGTAATCAATGCATTTATTGTATTTATAGAGAGAGTACTTATCAATTTGCATATTTTGCTTTTAATATTATTAATTTATTTGGCTTTGTTTGTTTGCTTCTCTTTTTTGCTGCTATTTTATAAAAGTTAGGATCAACTTGCAATTGTTTTCAATTATTTATTGAGTGGCGAAATAAAGTGACGAAATAGTATGGATCACTTCCACTGTAGTTCAAATAATGTGATCAAATTGCATGATAAAAATAGGTTGGTAAATTAGCTATTAGTAGATTAATCACATGGAATAATTTAAACTACCAATTTATATGGGTAACTGTTAGTAAGATCTAATCTTAAGATCGGGACGGTTTTTTTTTTTGAACAGTTAAATTAAAAAAAGATTTGCAATTTACTTGGCTGTAGAGTTCTAATTTCGTCATCATGTGTTGTTGTCGGTGTCGAAACAAGCTCTATAACGTTGAGCAGTAAGATAATTTTGTATCAAGACATTATATAGTGATTGATGATAATGAATTTTAATCTCTCAACATCAGGTTCATTTCCTTTCTTCATTAGTGATAATTAAGTGATGTTTGAAGTTATCTATTAACACGGGAACTATTCTGGCATTTCCCCGCTGTTCTAGTAAACAAATAAACCATTTAGTCATGAAAGGGAATCAGTTATGCTTCTTCTGGTCGTTTGCGCAAATTTCGTTCATTTAATAGAAAATTAAGATAATGATAGAATTAAAAGTTAATGTGCTGTTGGCAGTCCTTTAAAGAAAAATAATTGCTGTCTGCGAGTTAATGAAAAAGTGACTTACTCAAATACAAATTGTTAAGCAAAGGTCAGGAAAGGTGACGGAAATTGTTGGAGATTGGGGTGTTTTCGACGATGATCACTTTATGACATTGTTTTTGATATTCCGTTTAACAGAAGATTGAAACCGAAACTGGAATTGGAATTAAGTTGTTTGATGGTCGTTTTGTTCTCCATTTTTTGATTTTTACAGTAGCTAGAAATTCCAGCAGTGAAAGTTTTTGGTAAACAAAACTAAGATTTTTGTGTGTGCGTGTGTGTGTGTATTTGTGTGTGGTGTGTGCACACGTTTGTGTATACGAATGGATGATGGAGGATGATTTGACGATATGGAAGACGGCATTAATAGGGCCGGGAGTTGGAGCACGTGTTGGTATTGCATGATCGAAAAGACCTTGAAAGATTGTCGGTACCTGCCTGGAGAGGGTCAGCTCCCTTTCAAGGTCGCGCGAATGATTGCGACAATATACGGGAGAGGACGACCAGGAGGAGGAGACTGCTCTCGACGCTCATCCATTTCGACATCAAATCATGCACCTCCATTTTCGCTAGAATTTACCTGCAATAGGTGACAATCGCCCAGTTTGTTCGGGCTTCCACAGTGCTTGGTTCAGGATCAGAAATTGATGACCTTCTGACCCGATGACCACAGCAACAGTAACATACCATGAATTACCACCCCTTACAAGTTGGGTATCGGATTCTCAGCAACAGCAGCAACAAGAACAACAGCAGCAAACCCATAATTCACCTTCTCCAACCTCAATTCCAATTACGGCATTTGTGGCAGCGGTACCATTAGGAATCGAACAGCAGGATCAGCAATCGCCACAGGTCCTTACCGATCATCGACATCCACAACAGCATTCATTGGTGACATCACAAGAAATTTTCTGTACTCAGGCACTGAATCATTATCGTACAGGTCAAATTTACATTTTATCATATTTTCGTAATCGACAAGACTCAGAGTCGACTTTGGCAATTTTATTACAAGCAAATTTTTATAATTTTGTAGTTAACAAACTTTTGCATGTTTGTCAGAATTTACTACTGCAATTTTGTATTTCATTTATAGTTAAAATAATATCTGTCAATCTAACATTTATCAACGCATCGTTTAGTGTTAATATGATTGTCGGGCTAATTATTGCTATAGTTTCAATGTTATGGAAGTTTCGCTATTTTAAAAATCTATCCATAAATCCAAGAATTCTTTGCAAAATTTTATTTAGTTACGATGTGACTTTTTCCAAGATGGAAAAGAGGTGAAGGTCATTTGAAGTGAAATGGATGAGACTGATGGTGCGCTGATAATTTATCCATTTTATAGCAACAACAGCCAAAATTAATTTCAGCATGTTGCAGATGTTGAAATTGATGACAGTTTCTGGGCGGCCACATCCTTCCTTTCAACACCGCCAGCAACTACTGTGGCAGTTCAACGTTTTCATCAGATTCATTCCGTTGCCCATGGAAATGCTCATTGTACTACGGTTGCTTTGCCGATATCAGGAACACAACAACAACAACAACAACAGCAACAACAACAACAACAACAACAACAGCAACAACAACAACAACAACAACAACAACAACAGCAACAACAACAACAACAACAACAACAACAACAACAACAACAACAACAACAACAACAACAACAACAACAACAACAACAACAACAACAACAACAACAACAACAACAACAACAACAACAACAACAACAAC